>PVIH01004156.1:0-23176 GCA_004025045.1 Sigmodon hispidus
TTTTTTTTTTTTTTTTTTTTAAATTTTTTTTTTTTTGATTTATTTATTTATTATGCATACAGTTTTACAGAAGAGGGCGCCAGACCTCATCATAGATGGTTGTGAGCCACCATGTGGTTTTGCTGGGAATTGAACTCAGGACCTCTGGAAGAACAGTCAGTGCTCTTAACCTCTGAGCCATCTCTCCAGCCCCCCCAAACTATTCTTTTATATTTGGATTATAAACACTTATACACTAAGTTTTTGTATTAAAACTTCATCTCATACACACATTTTTGAGATAAGGTTCCATATGTCTCTGGCTGGCCTCAAATTCACTATGTAGGTGAGGCTATCCTTGAACTCCTGGTTCCTCTGTACCTCTCAAGTGCTGGGTTTCAAGGCATGAGTAATGATACCCAGCTCTTAAAACAGAAAATATTGGGGCTAGAGAGATGACTCAGAGGTTAAGAGCCCTGGCTGCTCTTACAGATGACCCAGGTTCAGCACCCACATGGTGGCTCACACTCATCCTTAACTCCAGCTCCACATTATCCCCCTCTGGCTCCCACGGACACCAGGCATACATGTCCACATACACATACACTCATACACATAAAATAAGTCTAAAACGGTTATGAGATTATTTTTGCTTCTTGGGTAGCATTAAAGGACTTTTTATGTGCTAAAATCACAAATGTAATTAAAAAGCAAACAATACACTAGAAAAACAATAACACCACCAAGGCTCATTTTGCCCCACATTTTATTGTTTTGGGGTTTTTTTTTTGTTGTTGTTGTTTTTTCCAGGAAGAAGGAAAAAGAACGTCATGTCTAATATATGGCACAGAAGTTTGGTTACAAATAGAGGTGACATTTTTGGTTATTTCCTGTATGGTTGTTTTACACAGAAACTGGTAGGAAAAGAAGTGACCTCCCTTAGAAAACCATAGCACACGATTCCACATACGTGTATCAAGAGCCAGATGTGCACAAAAGAGCATCAGCTCTGAGTGCAAGACCATAGCAGCATCATAGCTGGTATACAGAAAGCACTAAATAAATGTCCATAGATAAATGAATGGCCAAGTATGTCATTCAAACTAGACAGGAAAAGTTTTCACCCTGATAAAATAATCACACCAGCTTATTAGACTGTCTTTTTAATGAGTATAAAAGGCACACACACCATACAAAAAGCTTGTATTATCCTTCTGCCAGGAGCTCAGGCACATTCAGTGAGCTGGGATACAGTTAGATGGAGCTTGATCTTCAAGTCAGGACTAGCTGGGTTCATGCACATGGTAATGTGGAAGGCAAGGAAGCATCTAATCTCTCAGGAGCAATTCTCCCTCACTCTTCAGACACACTGTGTCCATCCCTCTAACCGTGTAAAAGCCACGGCAAAAATGGGAGGGAACACTAAGTCATATTATCTTTCCTCTAAAATGCCATTTAACAAACCTCCCTAAACCACAATGTATATTTCACAAGAATCCTTCAGAAATGAGTTACCAGTCATGCGCTTCTGTACAGCTCACATAAACACACTGGAGTAGGTCCTGGCCAGAAATAAGGCTGCAGACTTAGGGCATTCCTGGCTTGCTCTGGAGAAGTGGATTCTTCTCCTGGTTTCCCCGGAAGAATGAGGCTTTTGCGTGGCTGAGGAAAACACTCAGGCTTTTGCCTTTGACCGTCTTCCTTGGGCAGCTTCCTATAGGCTTGTACATCTTGTGTTTTCTGAAAACAACATGTTGGACAGGATTTTAAAATATATCTTCAGCTGAACTAAATTCCTTTCTACAGTGTTTTTCATACCAGGTGCGAAAGAGCTAACCATTTAACTCATTCTATCGCCGGCAAAGGCCCAGCCTCTTAGGGGAACACAGCTATTTTCTCTTCAGGCAAGAAGTGCTCACTTTGAGATTTTTGTTAAACATTACACAGATACAATTCTGTCAAGTTACTGACATCTGGCAGCATTTTCAGAATTAAAACAAGCAAACCCAAAACCACAGGAAAATTAATGGGTCCCAGTTTGGTATCCATGGTTCAATGGATGAGTTTCTTCTCATACACAAAATGTTTCAATAGAAAAAAAAATGGCATGTTCATGCAGAAGGATGCTATCTGCTTTTGACTATCTGCTACAGAGATGTACAGTGTTAAAATCAAAAACTTACTTGTATAGCAAAATGGTAACCATGGTGACAAACATGGCCAGGCAGCCGATGGAGATCAAGGCACCGTTGGCCACTCTCAGAGGGGAGGCTGGGACTAAAGCAGAAGGAAAGGCACGTGAGTGGTGATCAGTAGTTGGAGGGCATCTGCTTGTGATGTGGGATGGAGGAAGAAACTATGGCAGAAGACATCACTGTAACACTCTGGGCACTAGGTTACCTTTCCCACAAACAGTATGCAGGCAAGCATGGATAAATGTCACATCCTAGTGACAACTTCTCACAACAGTGCTGAACTGTTGGCACCTGGGTGCTGAAAGGCTCTGATGCTCCACTGTGCTGACCTCTGGCTTCATCTCATGCTACATGGCTATTCCTGGCTAAAACCCTGCGATTTTGTCAAACCTCCATGGCCTTGCTGGAACCTCTCTTCTCTGGTTCATCTCAGGTTTCCTCAATTCTGGTACCTTCTCAGCATTCCTGAGGATACCAGTCAGCTCTTCCGTGTCACTACCCTGCCTGCCTCTTCCCAGGCCTGAATCACATCATGTCATTATTTCTTCCCATATCTCTCCTGCACTGCAAGGGTCACAAAGTCAGGGTCTCCTCTCTCCTCTTTAATCAGAAAACCAACCAGTTCTGTCCCCACCCCAGGTATCCAGTTATCTAAGCTATTTCCACCTGCTCTGCCGCTGTCCACTCACCAGGCCCCTCCTAGGAGGTCCTCTTATAATCATCTCTCCATCGTATGCACGTGTTGTGGAATATTACTTTAACTAGGCAAAGATGTGTTACATTTGTTTATGCTGCATCTGTTTAATTGCATGAAGATGCGTTGCTGTTTTACCTTCCCTGTGCCTGACTGGTCTAATAAAAAGCTGAATGGCCAGTAGCTAGGCAGGAGAGGGGTAGGTGGGGCTGGTTGGTCAGAGAGAATAAACAGAAGGAATCTTGGCTCAAGAAGAAGAAGGAGAAGGAGAAGAAGAAGAAGAAGAAGAAGAAGAAGAAGAAGAAGAAGAAGAAGAAGAGACAAGAGAAAGAGAAGGGACATGCCTGGGAGCAGAAATGAGGCAGCCGCCAGCCAGCGGGGACACTGGAAGACGCAGGATATAAACACATAGAAAGAAGGATAAGAAGTAGAAAAGGAGAAACAATTAGTTTAAAGAAAAAGAAGTTAACCATAAATGAGTCTAAGATAGGCCGAGCATTCGTAAGTCTCTGAGTCATGATTTGGGAGCTGGTTGGTGGCCAACAGAAGAAGCCTACCTGGTACATGCAGGTGAGATCCACCTGTCAAGGCCTCCCTCTTGTTTACAGATGAAGCTCGGTGGACCCTACAGCAGCCTCAATGTGCTCTCATTGTTCCAAAGCGGGCCTTCACTAAGGTGACACCACTATCACAAGCCTCGTCCCACCTTGTGCTAACCACTGCCCTCACCTCCCACTCCAAGCCCAATCATCTCCCTCCTCCGACCTGATTTGTCTTCCTCAAAATGCCATCTTGTTCATTTGCTTACTGATATGTTAATTTCAGGCTGATGAAGTGTTCCAAGTCTGAGCTAACTGTCAAGTTGATAGGTGAGCAGATGGCAACTACTTATGAGAATATTTTGTAAAAATAATAACTAATAATAATAATAATAATAAACAAGAGACCTGGAGAGATGGCTCAGTGCTTAAGAGCACTAACTGCTCTTATAGAGGACCTGGGTTCGATTCCCAGTAGCTACAAAGTTACTAACAGTAACTCCAGTTTTAAGGGGATCTGCTGCCCTCTTGTGGACTCTGCAGGCACTGTACCTATGTGGTACCCAGTGGACTGGGCTGGGAGCGGAGGTGAGGGACACACACACACACACACACACATACACACACACACACACACACACGCACACATCATAAATCTTAAAAAAAAAAAAAAAAAAAAAAACAGCTGATTTTCAGCCAATCACAAGCAGCTTAATTGATTGACTCCAGGCCCTGATGAGGACGCAGGCCCCAGTGGCTGTCCCTGGGTCCTGATAGCTGTGCAGGGTGCTGTTCAGTGGAGGCCTCTATGACTCCAGTGTTGCCCAGTTCTTTCCTATAACATCTGTGACTGCTCAGGAAGGCAGAGTCTTCCTTGTTTTGTTAGCCTGGGTAGATGTCTATCCTGTGCAGAGATCTGTGCAGGCCATCAAAGTGGACGGCTGAATGACTGACTTAGTAAAGAGAATTTTAGCTAACCGTCAATGGGGTTTCTTTTTACTATGATTGTTTCTGAAATTCTGATATTAAAATTCAAGTTACCAAGTTAAGACACTCACTAGATCACAGACTTTTTTCTTCTGACTTTGTGTGTGTACGTGTGCTCACATGTGTGTACGTGGCTGTGTGTAGGCTACACTTGTGTACATGTGGAGATGAAGGACAACTGTAGCCTTGTTCCTCTTTTTGGGAGAGTGGATTTCTTGTTGGCTTGGAATTTGGCCCAGTGTGTTAGACTAGGTGACCTGTGAGTTTCCAGGGCCTGCCCGTCTCCATCTCCCCTTTTTAACCTTTGTTGAGATGGCATCACTCCCAGCTTTTTATGGGGGTTTGATCTAAACTCTGTCTTCATGCTTGCAAGGTAGCATTTTACTGACTGAAATACCTCTCTCTCTCTCTCTCTTTCTCTTTCTCTCTCTCTCTTTCTCTCTTGCTATGGGCTATGCCCAAGCAGTCCTTGAATATGCAACCGCTCCACCAACTTTGGAATGTTGGGAGTATAGGCTGTCCCACTATAACCTCCTCAAATTTCTGTCTATTTTTTTCTTATGGTGCTGGGGGTGAAACCCAGGGCTTCATGGCCTCAACCTGTGCCAGGCAAGTGCCCTACCACGGTGCTCCACCTCAGTCCCCTTTATTTGGTTTTTGATAATGGGTTTAAGTAATATCTAAAGTGATCACTTACGAGAACAGAAGTCACAGGGCACTTTATAGTTAAACCTATAAACCTTGCAGGAGATCAGCAGTTTGCCAGCACAGGAACACTAAAGGAATAAGCTAAGATTCTTATTTCCTTTTTGGTTTTTGAGACAGGGTCTCTCTGTGCAGCACTGATTGTTCTAAGAACTCACGCTGCAGACCAGGCAGGCCTTGAACTCAAAGAGATCCACCTGCCTCTGCCTTCCGAGTGCTGGGATTAAAGGCGTGTGCTATTATGTCCAACATAATGCCAGTTCTTAAACACTTGTGAACAAGAGCTCAGAGAGTCTTTCTGTGGGGTAAACATTGCTGGTGAAGCCTTCGAGGGCTTTAATATCGGGTGTGTACTGCTGCAGTGGATAAGTTCAGAAAATGATAAACCACACCTCACCTTTGCCAGGGATAGAGATCAGGGTACTGGTGAGGGCCAGGCTGGTGTCATCGCCCAGAGTGAAGTTCACACAATATGTGCCAGACCCATTGAAGGCTCTTCTCACGGATATCAGGCACAGCTCTTCCACAGCCACAGGGCTGCAGACCTTGTTCTGGGCCACCTGGCAGGTGGGGTCAGAGATGATGGTGCAAACTTCTGTGGGGGTGCTGTGATGTGCGAGTGGGGTGAGGCCACATGAATCACACAAGGGAGAAAAAATGCAACGTCAGGGTGGTGGTGGTTTTGCTATTTTTGAAACAGGGTTTCATACTGTTGGCCTGGAACCCATGATGATCCTCCTGCCTCAGCTTCTTAAGTTCTAAGATTACAGGCATAAGACAAGACACTGTGCATGCCTCCGTATTGACAGTCTTAAGCAAAGGCTTTTGCTCCACCTTACCACCCCCACTTCCTTTTTAAAGACGGGTCTCATGTAGCCAGGTTGGCCTCAGAACCGCTATGTAGTTAAGGAGGGCCTTGAACTTCTGACTGTCTGGCCTCCACCGTTAGAGTACTGTGATTATAGGTGTGTACCCTCGTCCTGTTTTATGCAGGGACGGGGATCAAACCCAGGGCTTTGTGTGTGCACTCTGCCCTGCCCCCTCTTTGTTCTTGATTTTGAGAAACAGGCTCACTATACAATCTATGCTCTTCTGCCTCACTTAGCCTCTTGACTGCTGGGATTACAGATGCACACCCCCTCTCCACACCCAGCTCATCTGAGGTTTCTAACAGGTAGGATTTGAATCAACCTCAAAGAGATGACTAGTGGCCAAGCCCTTTATTCAGGCTTGGGGTCCTAGCCCTTCCTCTGGCATGACACAGTACTTACGTCCCTTTGCAGGTCACAGTGAAGTCCCTCAGGGAGTTGTCAGGCTGTGGCAAGGGCATTGGAACATCTGCTATGTGGATGATGTTGACTTCTATGATTCCCTCTAGAAAAAGAGCCACCATAGAGAAATGTTGGACAACAGAATCCAAAGGAAACCATCTGCCACAGATTCTTTTCTGTGTTGACAATCCAGCTACGTTACGGTGTGAAGTGGCAATGCCTCTGTTGGAGGTATGATCAGTGCACTTATGGAGAGAATTCAGGGAGCACCCTTGTCCCCTCTGCCACATGAGGAAATGACATGGGGATGGCCTTTCATGAACAAGGAAGTTCATCAGACACCGGATCTGACATCCAGCCTTCAGGACAAGGAATGAACCACTGCTGTTTATAGGCACCCCCAAGGCTGCATACCCTATTACAGAAACTTAGATGGACTAAGAGATGTCCCTTAACAAACAAGAAGGAAAACAAATAGAAACAGCCTTCTTCTAAACAGAAATCCACCAAACATGAAAGTTTATCCCAGAGTTTTGCATTCATGTTTCATGAAGTGTTTTCATAAGTCACATGGAACGTCTGCCACTGAGATACTTCTCTCTAGAGACTGGTGTTTGTTGGAAAGTAGCACCCCCTTTCGGGGAGATTATTTAGGAAAAGGTGACTGGGCAGATGCTGCCCCCACTTTCACAGAGTAACCAGCTCCTGAGTCAGAGGTGGCTGATCCTGTCTTCAGGGACAGTGTACAGCCAGAGCTTCTAGCTCTGTCTCCAGAAACATGGATGCCCAGGCTGGGCTGAGGTACCACCTCCTTGCCCTGCTGGGACCTTGGGGAAGTACCCAAAACATCCAGCCCTGTGTGGTGGCCTGTTTACTGCCCCCTTTCAGCTAGAAAAGTCACAGTGGAGGCAGTGAGCACCCCATGCTGCTCCCCACCTCATCTATCAAGATTCCTGGAGGTTTGCATGGGCTCCAAGCCAGGATCTTTGTCATGTGGGCTGCCCAGGGCATGACTTTCTACCAGAAAGCATAAGGCAAGCCGGTGAACGAGCGAAATGACAGAACATGGAAACTACGAGATGTTGCTTTCTACATTTACATCACCTTGGACAAGACAAGTGACCCAGCTCCTTCACCTCTACCCTTCTAATGTTAGCAAAGGGAATGGTGGCCTCGTAGATACCGGCTGCTCTTTTGCCTTACCTACAATGGTGATGGTGGCTCTGAAGTAACCATATCTGTTTATCTGGCAATTTTCGTTGGAAACGTCACTCAGCTTCATGGAGTTGGAACCCGTAGGCACTAAAAAAAAAAAAAAAAAATCGAGTAACCAAGTTTAAATAAATAGGGATTGGGCTGGAGAGATGGCTCAGCAGTTTAAGAGCACTGACTGTTCTTCCTGGAGGACCTGGGTTCGATTCCCAGCATCCACATGGCAGCTAACAACTGTCTGTAATTCCAAGATCTGACACCCTTACACAGTTATGCATGCAGGTAAAACACCAATTCACATAAAATAAGAAAAATAAATATTTTTTTTAAAAAAATAGGGATTAAGAATGTAGTGGAGGTAACATGTTTAACAAAAAATAAAGCTGCTTGTCTGTCATTTATTATTTTTGTTCTGGTGGGGTTTGATGTTTATCTTTTCCCAGACAGGGACTCATGTGATCAAAACTCACCATATAGCCCAGACTAGCCTTAACTCCAGGTCTTGTTACCCCTACTGTCCAAATTCTAGGATTTGAAGCGTAAACTGTCACACACAAGGTGCCATTGGCTCTCAGGTCTTCCCTTTAGAGAAAGCCAAGCAAGGTGGCACACCCTTTAATCCCATCACTCAAGAGGCAGAGGTGGCAGAACCTCTGTGAATTGAAGTCCAGCCTGGTCTACATCCCAAGTTGGTTCTGTTGTTTGTTTTAAGACAAGGTCTCACATGGTAATCCAACTTAACTATACAGCTCAGGTTGGTCTCAAACTCACAGCAATCCCTCTGCCTCAGCCTCCTGAACTGGGATCATGGGCATGAACAGACCACCACACGTGACAGAGAAGCCTTATCTCACTTGGGTTTAAAAGGTTCCACCCAAAAGGACAGCTAGGACTAAAATCCAAAAACCAAAGTCAAACCAAAACAAGCATTAAGAACTAAAAAAAGAGTTTTTTAAGTAAGGCAGAATTTGACGTAAATGTGTGTAGATTCCTATAGATGTAGACGTTAAGGCCATTTAATTCCATAAACTGTAAGAGAGTAGGAAGCAGAGGTAGTCCTATGCAAGTGAAGTCCTAAGTGAATGAATGTGTGTTAGTGACATGAGCATGGCCATATCAAGGATCCCTATATCTCAGATCCATGAGAAATGCAAAGCTCTCCTTGAGTCCACAGGTGAATCTTGACAGTGTGTGCAGAAAATGTCCACCTCAGCTTTCTCTCCCTAGGTGTTTAAAGCCTGACAACTGCTCCTACCGGGCTAAAACATCCCCTTGATCAAGCTGCATGCAACAAGCCTGCCTCTCTCTTCACCTGTATATAATAAGCATCCTAAGCTTCTGGGATGCCAAGGCTTCTCCATCTCAGAGTCCAGACCACTAGATGCCAGCTTTCTGTCTGATTATGCATCTATCTGTCTTTTCTTCCTTCCCTGGACATCTAGTCAGGGCAAGTCCCCGGAGGTGAAGCAAGATCTCAGCAGTAAATATCTTCTCCCTTCTAGGCTGAGCTGCAATGAGATGCTGGCTTATTGTTCACACTAGGCACTGTACTGTGGAGCTACATCCAAGTTCAAAAGCACAATCCCAGGCGGGTTTTAAACTCAGGAAGCAAATGACAAGTGGGAGCCCTATTAAAATACATGAAAGGCCCCAGTACGGATGTTCCCTTCACATTTGGATGCAGGTGTCCTATACCCCTGTTTTTCTTATTACTTAACTCATCTTTGCCTCTATTTACTCATCAACAAAATAGAATTAACATTACTGTCCTCACCGGTGGGACCTTTTAAACCCAAGTGAGATAAGGCTTCTCTGTTCTGTTCATGCCCATGACCCCAGCATTTAGGAGGTTGAAGCAAAGGGATTGTTGTGAGTTTGAGACCAACCTGAGCTATATAGTTAAGTTGGTACCTTGTCTTAAAACAAACAAAAAAACCAACTGAGGTGTTTTGAAAGAGATGTCACATCACAAGGCATTTGAATACTTGGTCCCCAGTAGTTGCTTGGAAAGGATTAGGAGATGTGGCCTTGTTGGAGGAGGTGTGTCACGGGGGGAGGGTGTTTAAGGTTTGGAAAGCTTCCCGACATCCACAGTAAAACTGTAATCCCCAAATAAACCCTTTTTTCTATAAGGTGCCCTGGTCATGATGTCTTACCACAGCAACAGAAAAGTAACTAAAACACCAACTAATCAACCTACAAACAACCACCAAAAAATAACCAAAATGATCATACAGAACTGTGCTTCTCATATGGCTGCCCCATACAATGTACTTATCAGTCAATTGCTCAGCAATGTGGGGAAAAGGTAATTCTTTTCTTATCTGGATAAGCAGGTGTAGAGAAGAATGAGGTTTTAACGTAAGATATGACTGAGGGAGAAATCATATTTGGTAAAGCGTTGGTCATGCAAGTATGCAGACCTGAGTTCGGATCCCTACCTCCCACATAAAGCTGGCTGCAAGCCTGGAATTCCAGTGCTGGGGAGGAGGAGCCAATGGTTGCTAGCCAGCAAGTCTAGCTGATTGAAAAACTGTAGGTCAGGGGACTGGAGAGATGGCTCAGCGGTTAAGAGCACTGTCTGCTCTTCCAGAGGACCCGGGTTCGATTCCCAGCACCCACATGGCAGCTAACAACTGTCTGTAGTTCCAGTTCCAGGCAAACACCAAGGCAAATAAATAAATAAATAAATAAATAAATAAATAACCAAACAAACAAACAAACAAAAAACCTGTAGGTTAAGTGAGACACAAAGGTGGCAGACAATTGAGAAAGACACTTGCCATTGACTTGGCTGCTATGTGCCCAGAGACATGATCAAATCAGCTGTGGATGTAACTGAGCCAGAATAATCCTGCTTTATCAGAGACCACACCAGTACTAGGAACTCCAAGGCTGGATAGCCCAGAGACCCAGGATTGAACCAAACACAACTGGAAAAAAAAAATCAAATGATTTCTAATGATATTTGAATATTCTGCTAGACTCATAGATGGGTGCCTGGGCCAACTGTCATCAGAGAGCCTTCGTATAGCAACAGAAAGAAACAGATCCAGAGATCAACAGTCAAACGTTAGGCTGAGCTAAGGAAATCCTGTAGAAGATGGAAAGAAAGGATTGTGGGAGCCTGAAGGGCCAAGGACACACACACACACACACACAAAAAAAAAAAAAAAAAAAAAAAAAACCCAGAGAATCAACTAACCTGGGCCCTTATGAACTTACAGAGACTGAAGAGACAATCAGGGAGCCTGCATGGGATTGGTCCAGGCCCTCTGATCTATGTTACAGTGTGTAGCTTGACCTTTTTGAGGGTCTCCTAACAGTTGGAGCAGGGCTGTCTCCGACTCTTTTTGTCTGCTTTTGGGACCCACCATCTCATATCGGGCTGCCTCATACAGCCTTAATACGAAGGGGGGCACCTAGTCTTACTGGAAAATTATTGATTTGCCATGTTTGGATAATATCCATGGGAGGACTGTCCTTTTCTGAAGAGAAGCAGAGGAGTAGATGGGGGAAGAGGGGAGACCGGGGAGTGGCTGAGAGGAGGGAGGGATAGAAAGAGGAGGAAAGAAAGAAGAAGAAAAGAGTTCCATGTTCAAGTTCATGACAAGTAACGGGGAAGCCGGCCCGGAGATCTCCATGATTTCTCAGAGCTTTCTGAGGGTGACATGTCCATTCCTGGTGCCCTGCTCAGAACCTGTCCTCCACACACTGGAAAATGCTGCTCCATGAAGCCCAGAGAAATCCTGGCACTGTAAGATTCTCATGCAAGCGATTCATTAGCAGGCAAGGCCAGGGAACATCCCCGACTGTCCTGGTGGCCCCGTGGAGGGGTCTACAGACATCCACTCAGTCTTTACTGATGGACTCTAGAGCAGGAGGCTGGCCTGTGCAAGGCTTTGAAGAATTGTTCCCCTGAGAGCTCTAAGATCTGTTCGTTTAAAGTACAGGGTGAGCAGAATTTAGCTGTGAGGTTGAGTATAGAACCCTGACTCTTTTATTTTAAAGTAAAACTTCTCTGGAAAAAGACAGTGAAAGTCAGTGGTCCTGCTTTAGGCAGAATACTACTTACACAGATGCATATGAGATTTTGCAAATGTCAGATCTATAAAGTCAAGAAAGTTTATTAAAGGATCAATGGAGAGAAATAAAGATTTTAAAGGGAAAAACTCAGTACTTAGTTTCCTGTTACCCAGAGAGGTGTTGACTATAAATGCAGGAAAGTTCTACACACTATGAAACCACAGGACACGATAGGGGTGTGTGTGTACAATGATAGGGTGTGTGTGTGTGTGTGTGTGTGTGTGTGTGTGCGTGTGTATAATGATAGGGTGTGTGTGTGTGAACACACATGAACATGGCAATGTTTAATGTAATACACATGACATTATACTGATCAGCATCTGTTTTACAAAGGTTGTTCTGTTCCTTGGAATTATTCACAGAAGTCTGAACAATGAATAAGAACAACCAGATAAAAAAAATTCTTTAATAGAAAAATAGGGCATGTGTCCCAATCTCATGATTCAGTCAGCTACCTGGTGTCTTCTTCAACTGGCTATGGTTTTCCAGGTCGGGGGGTCACTTGGCTATTTACTTATTTATCTTTGAGACAGAGCTTCAAGCTGGGTCTTGTTTATTTACTGTAGTGCTGGGAATAGAGCGCAGGCCTGCGTTCTTCTCAGCTACATTCCCTGAGCCGATGACTTCTGAGCTTGGCTGAACTTTATCCAGAAGCTACTCACCCAAACACAGGGCACATAATTGCCAAATAATAATGCTCAACAATAAAGCTCGGCCAGTGAGATGGCGCAGTGTGTAAAGAAGTTTGTTGGGTGAGCCTGATAAACGGAGTCTGATTCCTGGGTTCCATGTAGAAGTAGAAAACCAATGCTCTACATCTACACACACACACACACACACACACACACACACACCACTACCACCACTAATAATAATAATAATAATAATAATAATAATAGATTAAATTTTGTAAAAAAAAAATACAAACTCACTTATATGGTCTACATGGCTGGAATGCTCTCTAGGGAAAAAATGTATTTAAAAGTCATGCTTAGCCACCTGGCAGCATGTACCTGTAACTCCAGCCCTGAGCTAGGTCGAGAAAGGTAGATCCAGATCGCTCCCTGGCCAGCCAGCCTAACTGATACAGTAAGCCCCAGGTTCAGCAAAGAATCCTGTCTCAAAAGGTTAAAAGCCATAGTGGGACACACCTGGCAACCTCTGGCCTACACACTCAGACGAGTATGGAGTGAGGTGACCCACACATACATGTATACATCATACATACATACACATGAACATCTCACACACACAAATAAATGACAAAAAAAATGTAAAAGGTCATGGTTAACATCACTCCAGGCCCTGTTTCTTAGCCCTCCTCTTGCAATGGCTTTAAGGCATTCTGAGTTGGTTATGGTTGAGTTAGCATAAAAACAGGCCTCTTCCTTTCTCAGTAAAACCGAGCACATAAAGAGCATGGCTTTTGTTTTTACAGCACAGCATAAGGAAAACAGGAGCAACAAATTAAAACACCTTTTAAAATTGGCTTCAGAAATATTTTTGATGAATGCTATGACACAGCTTCTAAGAAAAACAGGACGATTTTATAAAAATGCAACTCTAAAAGCCAAAATTAAGTGACCTAACCAATTTTTAGACGCTAAAGACATCTATAATGTATTTAGAATTTTACAGCCACTCTCTATTTGTAAGGTAGATTAGCCATACTTGCAGATAAAGAACTTGGTTCTTGGGGTTAGAGATGTAGTTCAGCTGGCAGAGGACTTGCCCAGCATTTGAAGAGCCCTGTAATGGATGTGGTGGCACATGTCTATAATCCCAGCACCCAGAAGGTGAATACAGGGGGAGCAGCAGGTGCTGGCATTGCCCTTGGTGATATATCAAGTTTGAAGCTAGCCTAGACTATGTGAGACCTTGGAGAAAGGGAGAGGGAGGGGGAAGGAGGGGCAGGAAAATAATAGGAAAGAAGGAGGTTTTCCTACAGACATACTAAGATGAAACTATCTGTCTGGACGAGCCCAGTAACCACTACATTTGTAACTGGACTTGGGAATCCCTTAGCTGCTCATCAATAAGCATGGGCAGGGGTCAGGGAGTTGTTAGTTCATCCCAGAACACTGTGCTGCTGCCCAGTCAGGTGGGATGGATTTCTGTACAACAATAACTGAATGCTGGCTGTGTTTATTTAGTGATGTGAGAGGCAGATGGAAGAATAAAGCATATGGCATGAACCCATTTGCATAAAATCCCAAATAACAAAACCTGTATGTCCATGAGGAATGTTTGTAAACAGTAGAAAATAATCTGGACAGAAACATGGCCAGCCACATCACGGTAAACTCGGGAAGAGAACACATGGGAACTTGTCTTTTATGTTCTTATGTGATTTGTTTGAATTTTTACTACGAAATGTGAATTAATTTTACAACTTAAAACATTCTATGAAAGAATAAAAATGGCAATGAAAACCTAACAGCAGCAGGGAAATTACTGTAAGTTTGAGGCCAGCCTAGCTTAAATGTCAAGTTCAAGGCCAACAGGGCCACATAGTGTCTCAAACTGACCGGCTAAGTTATTTAATAACTAATGAGAACTACCACAGCCTCCCCCCGTCATTATCCAGAAAGTACTTACTTGAAGAGGGGCTGGGTGTTGGTGGTGTGGGTGAAGGTAAAGGGCATGGCCCCGACACTGTAGCTTGCACGGTGAGGTTGAGATTGAAGGTTCCGTTGAGCACATACGTGTGATTCAAAGTGTGATTGTTGGAGACAAACAGGCCAGTATTGTCACCAAAGTTCCACTTATAGGAAATGGCAGAGTCATTGAGGAAGTGGCTGGGGTCGTGAATGAAGACATCGAACTCAATGGGAAGGTCTCTGAGGAAGGTTTCATCAGATGAGTTCCGGTCGTTTTTCTGGGACATGGTTACAAATACAGGGATCTGATCTAGAAGATGTGACACAGAGAACGGGAGAAAACACGTTGTTGTTTGACTGTGAGGGGAAGGCTACAATGATGTGTCCTGGCTGAAGATTAAAATGAGATTTCTCGTATGGAAACTTTAGAGTATCCCAGCACAGAACTCAATATTTCAGCTCTGCTCAGAGCCCAGATAAATCTTATGCCAACCCAGACAGTAGGTACTGATTCTCCTAATCTGCCGACGTCAAAAACACTAAATGCCTCCTGCTCCCCTGATGTGAGTTTATATCACAAACCTGTTATCAGATACAGGTCTTTCACCTGCGCAATGGGAATGTATCTTCGGCCGTGTCTTCGAAAGACAGTCACCTCCATGACTTGATGGCCAAGTGTCATATTGATGGTGTTTACAGAAACCCGTGCTGAACAGCGACCCAGTTTTTGATAATACTGACCTGGAAGATGGACATTTATAGTTATTAGTGACATGACATGATTATTAGACAAGGCTGTTTCTGAAAGGCTAGTTAACCGCTGTTTGGAGGAGAGAACAGGATGGAAGCTCCAGAGAGGTAGATAGTGCAGGGCTCTATGCAAAACCCCATGAAGCAACTCTACAGTTGTGTGAAGGTAAATGCATGTAGCTGCTTATGGTGAGGAAGCTTGTTAGTGGGACAATAGATTAGTTCCGAATTTGAGATGAACACTGTACCTCAATGAAAATAACTTAATGCCATGGTGAGGTATCTGGGAAGGTTTTAAAAAGTTCTTTATTCATAATTTTACCTTATCTTTTTTTTTATTTAAAGGCAACTGATGTAAGTAGATGGGCATGGCTGTTTATATTTTTCTGGACCTCCACTTTCTAGAAGTACTTGTACCAAAGACAAGCGAGATGTGAGAGAGCAACTGTAAATCCCAGATACAAAGGGAGAGCCTCCATAAACACAGTTGAGTCATTTCATTTCCCAATGCAGCCATCACTGAAACTCACAGCTGCTGGCCACAGAAATGGCAGGTCAGTAATGACAGGCTTGGGGAACTGACCAACAGAACTATAGTGGCACCAGGGGAAACCAGTTTCAGACAGGTATGATGCCTGGCCTATTCTGTTGTTAGATAACATGCTTTGTTAATGCTGAAGCAAAAGGATGCTCTCAGAGAAAGGATGAAACCTTTAGGAATCTAGACATTGCTCAGTTGGAACAGATTCCAAATATGCAGTCTCAGTTGGCTCCTGATGAGCGTGTGTGTGTGTGTGTGTGTGTGTGTGTGTGTGTGTGTGTGTGTGTGTGTGTGTTGCTGACTTTGTAACTCAGGGCTTTGTACATGTTGGGCATGCATTCTACGGAGGATCCATATACTGAGAATAATGATTAATTTTGTTCCTCTTAAGCAACACTTACCTAATAATGCAGCAAAGTGAATGAATGTCTTTTATGTT
Source organism: Sigmodon hispidus (assembly GCA_004025045.1). Classification (NCBI taxonomy): domain Eukaryota; kingdom Metazoa; phylum Chordata; class Mammalia; order Rodentia; family Cricetidae; genus Sigmodon; species Sigmodon hispidus. The sequence continues at coordinate 15,999 of PVIH01004156.1, forward strand.
TTTGGAAAGCACAGGGTACTATACCAGAGAAAAACTGTGTCTAGATTGTTCTAGACCCACACAGTAGTGTGTTATCCAGCCATTAAATCAATGTAAGGAAGTTTAAGTAATATAATCAAATGTTATGATAGCAAAATAAAAATGGGCATGCATTATGGTATTAAACAAGAAACATCGATACTTATGACATCAAACTTAAATACCAGTCATTTTTTATGTTATTTGTAGATAATTTTTATATATTTGTTTGTGATCTATGTTTCCAAATTTCCCATAGAACATAAGCTTCTTTAATAATGTTTAATAATTCACTGAGAACACTAACAAATTATGAGTAAACACACAACCATGAACTGTTCAAATAAGTACTTTCCATTTACTAGTCTTCTGCTGTTGTGTAAGAGAGAGCCTAATCACTTTCTTCTTGTTCTCACTTTATTCTGTGATGACTTGGCGAGGCTAACAAGGATTTCATCTTTCCCTCACTGTTCACCAGAGTGAGGAGAGCCAACAGAGAGATGGCTGTTATCATTTCAGTTAGAGAATGTGGAAAGACACTGTTAAAAGAGTATGACAAAACTGTAAAGAGCCAAGAGAGTTTGTAAAAAGCCAAACCAAGTGTGTGAAAAATGTAGATAAAGCTCCATTTCTTCCATCCGTGGGGGCGAGGGAAGGGCTTCCTGTCTGGGAATGTGAGGTGCTGGCTTTGGCTACTTCCGCCTTCTGGGCCTCCATCTTCTGCCCCTGCTGTCCAGTTGTAGACATATCGGTCAGGAGTGAACCCCAAGTCTAATTGAGAAACAAATAGGTCCAGTTAGTTTTCTGATTCCCAAATGCCCAGTGCTCAGTACTTAAAACACTTCATTTCCCCAGAACCACTACGGGGCTGACATCTTAAAGTTCAGAACCCATACATTTTTTGTTGTGATGGTTCTTTTTCAAGATGGGGTTTTTCCTTGTAGTTCTGGTTGTCCTGGATCTTACCCTATGGACCAAGCTGGCCTCAAATTTACAGAGATCTGCCTGCTTCTGTCTCCCAAGCTCTGGGATTAAAGGTATGTGACACCACACCCCGCAGCTGCTGCATTTCTTAAAAGGAAGTTAAATATGAGGGAAAAGGGCACACGTGTCACTAAAGAGGGTCAGCATGGCTGGCACTGCATGCCTGAGCGCAGCCTCTTCAAATACTTTTCCATTCTCAGCAGACCTGGTCCTGTCTGTCATCTAAAACATCTTCTCTTTTTTATTCTTAAATGGTCCCCAAAACAGCCAAGACAAATCCTTCAAGCTGGCTCCCCTGTGTCCCTATAACTCCATTGGCCTTTGAGGTCTTCCTAGTTTTCTGTTACAATTAAGATGCCTCAAGTCAGGTGTGATGGAGCACACATTAAGCTCAGCATTCGGGAGGCAGATCTTTGAGTTCAAGGCCAGTCTGGTCTACAAAGTGAGTTCCAGGACAGCCAGGGCCACACAAAGACAATCTTTGTACTTGCTATGTAGAACTGGCTGGCCTCAAACTTGAAATTTCTCTGTGTCAACCTCCCAAGTGTGGGAATTGCCAGCGTGTGTTACCACTGTGGTCAGAATCAGCTTTTTTTTTTTTTTTTTTTTTTTTTTTTTTAATAAGAAGTTGGGTATAGTAACACACACTCATAATCCCAACACTTTGGAAACTGAGGCAGGAGGATCATGAGTTTAAGGCTAGCCAGGGCTATAGAGGAAGGAGAGAGAGAGAGAGAGAGAGAGAGAGAGAGAGAGAGAGAGAGAGCAGAGGGTGTGGGAGAGAGGATATTAAATACTACTAGATAAATAATTAACCTCCGTCCATCCAGAATTTAGTATTTTCCTCAAAAGGAGATAAAAATTAATGTGGAATGAATACATCAACACTTTTACAAAAGCCCTTAACAGCATAGGCAGTTTGTACGCAGAAGCATCTTCACTGTGAGTCACTGAAGTGATGCTTATTTGAGTTTTCAAGAATTAACAATCCTCACAAGATAATTTTCCTTGATGTATTTATGCTCTTCTAACATGGACAATGAACATATTTCTTTAAGAGCAAGACAAAATCAGAGCATGAGTGTTTAGCATCTGTGCTGGTGGAACATTGTTTGCTTATAAATATTAGCCAGCAGAAATAAACCTGTCAAATGAGGCCCTGGGTGGCTTTTCTTTTGTGGTCAAAATTGAGTAATAGAATAAGAATCTGAGCATAGATAGTGCATTCTCTGTCCCATGGACAGGAAGGACAAGCTGGGTATGATGATGAAGGAAATATAGGTTTAGAGTTTTGAATGTGCGTGTGTGTAGTCCTGGGGATGAAACTGAGGGCCCTGAACTTTCCAGGAAAGTGCTAATTCATTGACTTCATCCCATCTCAATGGCAGCGCTTAAAGGGGGGCTGTTTGGAAAGAGCTAGAACCGAGGAAGGGAAGAGGGACAAGATAGGGGAACTGGAGATGGATGGGATTAAAGCCCACGATGTACATAGAGGAAAAATATTGTATGCAATGAAAAGGAAGTGAAACATCGCCCCCACCACCAATGCCACAAAACAGGTTCCGAGGAGCAGAGAGCCACCACTTTGTTAAGGAAGATTGGCTAATGTTGGGGTTGATGAGGGAACCAGACTGATCCACACATCCCTGTCATCCAGCTTGAGAGGTGCAAGAGGTCAGGACAGCACCTATGATATAGGGTCCTGGGTGGGCTCCCGGAGGAGAGCTGCCCTTACCGTTTCTGCAGTTTTTCTCATAGATGATGTTGCCATTGGCATCTTCTGTCTGGCATCTGGGGAACACCAGGTTCACCACGAATGTGATATTGGAACCCACCAGAGCTGGTGAGTCACTGGTCAGGACTGCTTTCACGTGGCCTCCTAGGGCAACAAAGATGAGGCTCATTCCCCCAGAAGGCCATTCACCAAAAGGGTTTAAAACAAAGTGTTACCTATTGGCAAGGACTGTATCATCCACATGCCTCTGTGCAGTGTGTTAAATTCATTTTCTGCACACTACCTTTAGCCTTTACAGTGCAATGCAATAGAAATAAATAAGTTGGAGAAGTTAAAGGATTTTCTAGTCATGGAAAAAACTGCACTGGAGATAAGAACAAAAGGGGCTGGCGAGATGGCTCCATGGGTAGGAGCACTGGCTGCTTTTCCAGAAGACCCTGGTTCAACCCCAGAACCCACATGGCAGCTCACAGTCATCTGTAACTCCAGTTCCTAAAGTACCCTTTAATGGTACCTTTTGGGCACCAGGCACATATGTGGTGCACAGATATACATACAGACAAAACACCAGTTCACACACACACACACACACACACACACACACTAACAACAACAACAAAAAAGTCTGTTTTTTGTATTGAGGAGGCACATATTGAAAGTTTGTAGACTTTAATCGTCAAAGCAAATGGCTGGAGGATTCATGCTTTAGCTGTATGAAATGTCACACTTCTGGATTAGCAGGTCAAGTCTTGTGCAAGGTGCCTACGCCATGACGGTCAACAGGTTTGAGGCCAAATCTGTTTTGCTCTCTAAAATATTCCAAGAGCTGTGACCTTGGAGATGTCTAAAAGTCCAGGTGATTTTGTGACTTAGAAAGTGAAACTGGGGCTGGAGAGATGGCTCAGAAGTTAAGAGCACCGACTGTTCTTCCAGAGGTCCTGAGTTCAATTCCCAGCATCCACATGGTGGTTCATAACCATCTATAGTGACATTTGGCGCCCTCTTCTGGCACACAGGCATAGTGGAGGCTGAATGTTATATACATAATAAATAAATCTTTGAAAAAAAAGAAAGGAAGAAAGTGTAACTGTTGGAGGAAGGAAGCTTTTCAAATCTGGGGCTGCTCATTTGCAACTAGACTGTTGTCAATCCCGGGAGCCTGAGCTTCCGGAGTGGGATTTCCCCTCACCTTCCCAGGAGTTCTTCCACTTGTCATCTCCCTTCTTCCACACTGGGTACAAGTTTTCATTCCACTCGTTTTCATCAGAAGACCAGCCACGTAATTGGTTGTGCATCTTCATGTGGCCTGGATATTGCTCATGGCCCAGCACATCACGGAATCCTACATTAGTGTTCAGAAAGCAGAAGATTTTCTTTATTCCATCCATTTCTCATTTAGCACTTTTTTAAAGATTTATTCATTTATTATGTATACAGTATTATGTCTGTTTGCATGCCAGAAGAGGGTACCAGAGCTCATCACAGATGGTTGTGAGCCACCATGTGGTTGCTGGGAATTGAATTTAGGACCTCTGGAAGAGTAGTCAGTGCTCTTAACTGCTGAGCCATCTCTCCAGCCCTCATTTAACACTTCTATGAGAACTGTCAATGAAGCTTTTGATTTTACATCATTGGGAAGCACATGTGTAATATAACCAATATATCAAGTAATTAGAAGTGCTTTAAAAATGCCTGGCTGAATACAGCAACACACACTAAACCCAGCACCTGCGATGCAGAGGCAGCCCTTCCTGAAGCTGAGAAGTGGTTGCCAGGTCAGCCAAAACTACATAACAAAACCCTGTGTCCCCCACCATCCCAAAGTCTCCTAAGGCTGGTGAGATGTCACCAAGACTGACAATCTGAGTTCCTTCCCTAGAACTCACGTGCTAGAAGCAGCAATTCGGAGACTTGTCCACTGACCTCACCCCCACATAAATAAGCAAGTAAATGTAAAAGTAAAATAAGTCTACTGAAACTGTTTTTAGAGAACCATAGAAACAAATGTTATTCATCTTTTGAGATAGCATCTCACTACATGGCCCTGGCTGTCCTGAAACTCATTATGTAGATCAATCTGGCTTCAAACTCACCTAGACCCAGCTGCCTCTGCTTCCTGGGTGGCTGCGATTAAAGGCATTGACCACAAAGCCCAGCCTTTAAGAAAAGATTTTGACAGCCAGTTCTTCTTGGCTTACTTTTTCCATATATAGCCTCCAAATATTTAGATGTGGTAATAATAGCTAAAGGGAAACGTGGATGCCATTTCCTTCATGGAGATCTGCAGCTCTTCCCAGTCCTTTTGTCTAAAGGAATGACAAACTTGGGAATGCTCAGAATGCCAAAAGATACAAATGTTAGCATGGGAGAATCCACTGTGAAGCTCTATGTATACATCTTGTGAATATTCCATATAAATTTGTGAAGTAAGGCATTTGCACCATATCCATATCCAAGGAGGATTGCCATGAATGCTTTCTACATCCTAGGCTGTAGAAAGAAACTTTCTAAAAAAAAAATAAACATCCTCCACTCAAAGCATATGCCCTTATATAGTATATATTTGCTAAATAGAGTGGATTTTTAAAAAATGTCATTTGAGTTAGGGTTGTATCTTATTTCTTACCCCAGTTCTGTCTCTTTTTAAATGCATTTTGAAGCTCTGTTGTTATGTATATATGCGCTTAGAATTATTGTTTTCTTGATTGAATTGGCTATTTTCTTATTAGTAACCAACCCTCTTTATCCCTGGTAATATTCGTTGCTCTGAAGACTACTTTCTTAGCCTTTATATTTTTCCGTTGTTTTACTTTTTCAATAAAGATTTATTTATTTTTATTTTATGTATGTATGTGTTTTGCCTTCTTTTATATTTGTGAACCAAGTTCCCGAAGAGATCATTGGAGCCCCTGGATCTGGAGGTACAGATGGATGTGAGGTGCCATGTGGGTAAGTGGGAATTGAACTCAGGACCTCTGAAAGAACAGCCAGTGTTCTTAACCTCTGAGCCATCCCTCCAGCCCCCGATTTCTTATTTTTATTTGGACCTACCATCTTGTTTTCTATCTGTGCCATCCTTCTTTACTTTTTTCTCTTATCTATTTATTTATTTTTGAAACAGAGCCTTATGTGGTCTAGATTGCCCTTAGATTTACTACACAGCCTAAGATAACCTTGAACTCCTGACCTTTGTGCCTCCATTTCTCAAGGGCTGAGATATAAGCACATACCAAATTTACCTTCTCTTGTAGTTTGGGGGATTATCTCCCACTTTATCCATTTTATCTCTACCACTGAATATTAATTGTATCTCTTTGTTTTGTTTTGAATGGTTTCTCTAAAGCTTATTATAATTCTTTGAAAAAAATTTTGTAATCTTAAATTGATAGGTTGGTTTTGTTTGTTTGTTGTTTTGTTTGTTTTGGTCTTGCCTGAGAACTTGGCTGGTCATGTGGTCTCGGTGCACTTTGAATATTGTGGCAGAAGGGTTGATTCTTACCCAGCAGTCATTGTGGCCCAACTCTCTTAATTCCCTGGGTAATAGATCCTCATCTGTAACAGATCACAATTCCCAAAGCTCATTTCCTCAGCTCTCCTGGCAGTTTGAGCTGGGGGAGATGATTACATCCTGGCTTGGGAAAGCTGAAAGTCTGTTGGAGTTTCTGGAAAGAGTTCTTCCTTTACAAAGGAACCAGCCTCAGCTGGTTCAGAGGTGTAGTAACTGGCATGATGCTTGTTACATACCATTACTGTCATGTTTAACCATGAGGATGCAGATATGAGGAAATAGCCAACACATCAGTGGTGTCAGATTAGAACACTGAACAATGTAACTGCCTAGATGACATTACTGAGTCATTGCTCTGGTCCTGCCTACCTGTGGTGGTTTGAATAAAAATAACCTCCAGAGGCTCACAGGGAGCTGCGCACTACTAGAAGGCGTGGCCTTGTTAGAAGAAACGTGTCACTGGGGGTGGGCTTTGGGGTTTCAGATGCTTCAGCCAGGTCCAGTGTCTCTCTCTTCCTGCTGCTCCTGATGTAGAACTCTCAGTTTCTTCTCCAGCATTATGTCTGCCTGCATGCTGCCATGATGATAATGGACTAGAACCTCTAAACTGTAAGCCAGATCCAATCAAATGCTTTCCTTTATACAGCAAAAGAATCCTAATTAAGAGACTATCTCTGGGCTGAGTGTATGAGATAGCAAGAGACTTAACCCTTTATATCCCAGCCGAAAGCTTAACAGTCTGTGACTGAAGGCAGCCTCTAATCACAGCTGTCTGCAACTGTTCCTTCATGAGCTTATATGTCCCACATCTTGGCCATAAACTCTTGTAGATCAGAAACTGTCATCATGTCTTAGGTGCTGGGAGAAATGTCATGAGGCATGGCATGTTTAGTGGATACTCAGAGAAACCATTTTGAATGCATGCACTGATCT
>PVIH01004156.1:23276-40119 GCA_004025045.1 Sigmodon hispidus
TTTGTAGGGGCTGCACACAGATTTCGGGCTTGTGCTTGTGAGGAAGGCTGTGTACCCATTGACCATCCTTCAGTTCCCTTCCTTTTTCAACAGAGAGACAGACACAGTGGGAAATAGCATTGAACTAGGTGTCTTGGTGCAGAGTCTCCGTTATAAACAGGCTGTGTGACCTCAGCCTTCAAACCAGGCAAATCCCAAATATACCTCAGGACTGTTCCCACCCAACAGTTCCCTTAAGTGAAAAACGAACTCATTGGTCCATCAACCAATGTTTATAACTGGAGGTTCACTTTGGAGTCATGTGGAAAGAATTAAGCTGTTTCCATTCAAGCTCACTTTAGAGATGAAGACATCTAGGTCTAGAGAGAGCGGATTCACCAGGGTCATCTTCAGGCTAGTGCTAAAGGAGATTCACCCACCACCTTTCAAGCCCAAAGACTCATCTCACTGTTTCAGAGTCTTGGTTCTCAGATTCATAGGAAGACTGTTTCCAGAAATGCAGTTAAAACACAGATCCAGTTGGAGTGTGACCCTGGGGTACAGCAATTGTCAGGCATGCAAGGGCCCTGACTTTGAACTCCAGCACCACCAGAGAAGCAAAAGCAAAAACAAAGTCACTTTGACAAAACCACACAGATTGGAAATTTCAGAAGTCAGAGAAAAATACAGCCAGGTAGTGGTAGCCCAAGCCTTTAATCTCTGCGCTGGGAGGCAGAGGCAGGTGGATATCTGTGAGTTCAAGGTCAGCCTCATCTACCAAGAGAGTTCCAGGAACAGTCTACAGGCTACACTGAGAAACCTTGCCTCGGAAAAAGTAAAAAGAAAAGAAAAATACAGGAAGCAGTGGAGGATCAGAGAATCCAGGAGCAAACCTGTTCGATCTGCCGTTCTAGAGTTCAGACCAGATTCAGATCCATTCATTAGAGAGCTGGAGAGACCACTTGATGGTTAAGAGTGCCAGCACCACTGGCCCAGGACTGGAATTCCATCTTAGCAGCCATCTCAGGGAGCTTACAGACGCTCCAGGAGATGTGGCGCCCTCTTGTGGCCTCTACAGGCACCACCCCCACACAACAAAAACACATCTTTTTAAAGGGTTTAAAAGGAAAAATAACACAAAAGAGAAAAGATACATTTTAAAAGCAGCAAGCAGAGGTGAAAACATCAGGATTTAGAGATAGACAAAAAATTCTTAGGTTAATACCAAAAGCATAATCCATAAAAGGAGAAACTGATGTATGAGCCCGTATTCAAGTAAGAAACCTCTGCTCTGTGACATCTTGTGGGAAGAAGCAAAGGAGACCTACAGGCTAGGAGCACACCGCATTCTACTAATTAAAAGAAATTCAAATTTAAAAATGGGAAACGAAACCACGAGAGCACACTACCGAAGATGTGTCAACATCAAACGCTAGAGGATCCTTAATGAACCCTCCCTCAGACCTATCAGTCATGACCACCAAAATAAAAAGTAGTGTTGGTGCCCACCAAGTGACAGGAAGCAAGGACTTAGAAAAACTGGGTCACCACACACTGCTGGTGAGACCTTGAAAAGATGAAGCCATCCAGCTAAATTCTAATAAAAGTCAACGTGCAGTTAACCACCGACTAACTTGTCTTTTTTAAAATATTTATTTATTTATTTTTATTGAGACAGGGTCTCACTATGTAGCTCTGGCTGTCCTGGGATTCAATCTGTAGACCAGGCTGGCTTCGAACTCACAGCAATCCACAGTGATGCCTCAGCCTCCTGAGTGCTGGAATTAAAAGTGTGCACAACTACCCTGGCATAATTTATCTTAACTGATTTTTTTTATATGAATTCTGGAAAAATAAAACTTAAAACCACACAAGAATTCACAGCATCTTTCTTTACTCAGAAAAGCCCAACTTGGACTAATTGTGATGTCCTTCAGTAAGTAAGGGGTAAAGTGGTCATGTCCTGACCATGGGCTACTTACTACTCAGGAAAAGAAAGGAACAGCCTGTTGATATTAATAAATCCCTGGGAAACTATACTAAAGATTCCTCCCCAGGCCAATGTCTAAAATCATGTACTATATAAAATTTCATTGTGTGATATTCTGGAAATAATAATAAATAAGATTATTTAAAGGACAGATTCCTAGTGGCCAGAAACTGTTAATAGGTAGAGGAAGGTATTTGGTTATAAAAGATTAATGGTGGCAATGGGCGTGTCCTACATTTTTTGCCCCCAATCTTGGCTGTGATATTTAGTTGTGTTTTATCTAATTTTGCCCTTGGGAAAACTGAATAAAAGTTATATTGGGACTTATCTGAATTATTTCTTGCAATTTTGCATTCGTGCACAATTGCCCTAAAATATATAAATTCAACTGAAAACCAGAGAAACCCAAGAGCAAGCAAAGTAAAGGAGATGGGGGGGGGTGGGCAGAGTGGAAGTCGAAGCATCGCCTTCGGGCTCCCCCGGGGCTGCTCACACTTGCCCCAGCCCCGCTTCCCCGCCTCCTCGTGATGCCACAGTCAGGATTGCTGTCTCTGACAGGTCTTGCTTCTGGTGTCTGGAATGTTTAGTCCATGAGCACAAGAACGGCTGAGGCTTTGAGATATCAAATGACACCCCCCCTTATTCAACTTCTGGCTACTGTTCGGTTGGTTGCCCCCCTCCCCAGGCAGGGTCTCACTATGTAGCTCGGGGCTATCCTTGAACTCGCTGCGTACCCTCGGCTGTCTCACGGAGAGCTACCTGCCTCTAGTGCTGGGATTAAAGGCATGAGCCATTTAGCGGGGTTTGGGCTACCGTTTTACTGAGCAGAGCCGTGGGCTTTTAGTGAGAGGACATTGACTTCCTTATTATTCTTATTCCTCCAGGCTCTTAAAAGTCTATCCGTGGGAGGCACGGTGGGGCAGCGGACACGGTCCTTAAGAACTGCCATTGAATATGTGTTCTAGCTAAACATTTTGCTAGCTGATCCCCCAGGACTCTAGAACCCACTTTTGCAAATGAGGAAAAGCAAACGTCGCGAAGGTAACTCACTCGTGGCCCTGACAAGAGCTAGTACGAACTCAGCTCAGTTCTATCCCAAATCCCGGCAGGAAGGACAGTAGGTGGGATGGCATGCTTCCCGTTGCATCTACTCTCTGTGTGACCCAGGACAAATTCCTGACCCTCTCTGTGGCGGGGTTTCTTATCTGGGGAAACTGGACAATCACAAGATCAGGATCCCCTCGCTCTCTGAAGGCGCCACTCCCCGACACAAGGTGGGACAGTCCACCTGGCACCCCCGTTGGCTGCTGTCTCTGAGTTTGAAGTCCAAATTCACGATCACAGCCTCAGGGGACAGAGGTGGAGTCTCTGGCGGGGCGCCCTAAAATTAGGGCATCCCGGACTTTGAGCACTCGGAGCGAGGTTGTGGTGGGACTGGGCTGATTGCCGGCTTGCCGGGCAATTCCTTGGTGCAGGGTTCCCAGCGGTTCCACTCTGCCTCGCCTGGGATCTACCCCAGCCAGGACGACCTGAGCTGAGGGCCTGGCTTACACTAGAGGAGGCAGGGAGATGAGGTGGCCCGCTCTTCTGAATCTGTCCCAGGCCAAGGTGGCGTTAGGGTTACCTGGGTTTCCAGGCGGCCACACTCGGGCTCAGAGAAGATGCCGGTCTCGGATGGTCCCTGGCCCCTGAAAGTGAGTTGGATTGGCTCTTCTTTTCCCCTTGCTCACTAGCTCTGCTAGGAACAGGACAGCCGCACCCGGCGGGGACCAATGGGCATGCTGCAGCACTACTCCACCCGTGCTGTGCACCAAAGATGCTGGACCAGGACGCCCAACCCCGGAAGACGCTACTGCCACTGACTGGGCATCAGCTTTGTAAGTAGGGGTCCATGCAGTAGCGCCCACCCAGGGTGGAACCAGCTGGTCCCTTAGTAACCTCACTGCACCGGCAGCACGCCCTGCGGTGTGCAGGGGTGGGGTGGGGAGTTCAGCAAAGTTAGGAAGAGCCTCATCTAAGAGCTCCGCCCTGTGAGCCGCAAGCAGATGATGGTGGTTTGGGAGAGTTGCTTTATTTATGTGATACAGGCTTTCCTCCCACTTTCAGCCACAATTTGACCAAGGGTGTAAAAGGCTCGTGGCTTTTGCTTTCCATGAACCCCAAGAATAGAACGCTGTCTTAACATTCGGAACAGACCCCGATTCCTGAGGACCCCCCAAACTCCTCTCTAGGGTCCTAGCCCATGCATCCTTTGGATCGGTGAATGCAAAAGCCCAGAGAAAACAGGACTCACGTTTGGCCTCCTGGAGCGGCAGTCCTGAAGCCAGCAGCAGAAATCTCAGGACCCCGAAGAGACTTTCCATGCTGAGTCCGAGTGCCCGCAATCAGTCAGGGCTTGACTCTTCACTCCCCGGTCCCATCCACTAGGAGTCACAGTGTCAGCTTCCTGCGTCCCGCTCTGTTTTTATGAAATACGGGGCCTGGAAAAGATCATGTGATGTTTTAAGCAGTGTGGCTTGGCTTGATCTCTCGAATTCCACCTCTTAGAACTCGTGCTCATGACTCACTCGCCCCTGGCGTCTATTTATTGACTTCGGATGCACGGCATTTTCATTTTGTAATTCCACGTTTGTTCTTCTTTCTTTCTCTCTCTCCGCCCCTTTTCCTAGCTTAAAGGGAGCTTCCTAACATTCTATTCTGACGGTCTTCCTTTTGGTGAATTCCCTTTGCTGCTACTCATACAATGCATCTTTCCAGAATTTGGACAGTGGCACCTTGTTAGTATTTCCTCCCGACCCAGGGCAGACAAATACCAAGGTGTCATTCCACTATTCCAATCAGATGTCATTGATCTATCTATCTATCTATCTATCTATCTATCTATCTATCTGTCTGTCTGTCTGTTTGTCTAGCTATCTGTGGATACAAACATTACACACTGAATCAGAACTTATGAGCTCAGGATAGCCCACAGGCTTCAAGCAGTGGAGAAATGTACCTCAAAGCTGTTTATGATGTTATACTCGACTCGATAGTATCTCGAACAAGCAGCATCTTTGGTAACTGCTCTCAGCATTTGTGTGTGTTATATATAATTTAAGGTGAATTGTATAAAGCACACTGCAGATTACAATATAGCAAACATCAAATGTAGAAAAAACCTTGTCTGGAACATAAATTTCATACACTCAAGTCATTTCTGGCTATAGACAATGTGGAAACATGGCAATGTGACCCTCCCACCAGTATGATAGTCTCTAGGCGCATCACTATGGCTGTTTTCTGGGCATGACAAGTCCTGGTTATGGCACACACTGACTCATGGTCCATTCTAACGCAGAGACTAAAACTAGAGTATAGAAATAAAACACTTGCACCAGAAATGGAGGGAGAATTCTACACATTCACAAGGCAGCAAAACTCTCCAATACAGAGAAGCAAGTGGAAAATGGAAATACTGGTTTTGTGTAATGTAAATAATATATAGAATTCTGTTTGCTTTTCACAATGCATATAACTTTTCAATTAAAAAACAAACACTAAGCATTGTGGCTTAGCACCCTTTAATGAATCCGATCACTCACCAGAAGTACCTGGATTATATAGCCTGGTCTATATTGCAAGTTCTAGACTAGCTGAAAACAAAGCAAAACACCAGGAAAAACAAGCTTTTGAGCTGGTGAGATGGTTTGATAAGTAAAGGCGTTTGCTGTCAACTGGGAACCCAAGTTCAGTCCCTGTAGCTGATATGGTAGGAAGAGAAAGCTGATTTTTTAAAATTGTCCTCTGGTCTTTTATAAGAGAGGTGGCAATATCTGTACCCCCAAATAAATGTAAACAACAACAACCACAAACAACAAGTTTTCAACTTTGGGCAAACATCCTTTTTACCACCTGGCGTGTTAATGGCTTTTGAGGCTGACATAGTTTTGGCTTGCTTTTTTGGTGAGGTGAGCGATTTGTCTTTAAATAAATTGGACATGTTAAACTTTTCTGTTAAAAAGAAATCTTGGTTTTGAGAGCTGACAAGATGGTTCAGTGGTTAAGAGTTGAATTGAGGTCTAGAGGTCCTGGATTCAATTCCCAGAAGCGGGATGGTGGCTCACAACCATCTGTGATGAGATCTGGCGCCCTCTTCTGGCCTGCAGGGACACATGCAGGCAGAACACTATATACAAAATAAATAAACCTTTTTTTTAAAACTTTTAATCAGTGTGCCTTTTATTAAAACAAACAACATCAATAAAAAGCCTGTGTCAAATGGGAAAATCTGAAGAATTCACTGCCATGGAGAGCATGGCAGTGGTTTTGCTAATCCAGGCAAGGAGCTAAGCCGGATGCAGACCGGATAGGAGGCAGCAGGGAGGGGTTGACTTCTTCTAGCCTGAGAAGTTAGTGCTTGGTCACGAATTAGAGAAGGTACCATCTTCAAGAGATCTCATTTTCGTTGTTGGAGGTCATTATCATACACTGCTTTGGCTGGAATAAGACACTTCATCGACATCTTTGAGGAATTTGTCACAACGAAAATACAAATCTGTGATGCTTTAAAGCTATCTGGATCCAGAGCATACAGAAGCTGTGTGGTTGTTGCCTGAGGCTCTGGGTGTCAGGCTCTAAGGAGTAGTTTTGGCAATCCCAGCATGTCACACCTCTTTATGTATAATTCTTCCAACACAGAGAACCTTCCAACATTCATGGTAATTGCTAGTTTGTTTATCTTGGAATAGAGACTCAGGTTCCTGGTGGGATCCTAGGATTGCTGTTTCCTCAATCAGTCTGGAGGCAGTAGTGACTGACACCCACAGGGAAGTGGAGCGTAGCACCAACAGACAGCGAGTCCTCCATGGGTGCTTGGTTGGTGTTTCTTTCTGCAAAACACTGGAGCTCTCAGGCAGCCAGGATTCCCCATCAAGAGAGCAGACTGTGGAAACACCCACGGGTGCACAGCCTTGTTTTTCAATATGTGAGATATTGGGAAGATTCTCACTTGTCTGGCCTCAATAAAGGCGAATCCAAATATCACACAACCTCAGTGCGCTTCTATCTACCAAGGAGCCATCTCTAAGTGTGCCCTCCATAACCTATCTAAACTGAGATTTTGGGTTATAGTTTGCTTTTCTGTTGCTATGATAAACACAATGGGGAAGAAAAGGTTTATTTCTATTACGATTCTGGGTCAAAATTCACCAGTAAGGGAAGCTGGGACAAAAAGCAAAACAGGAACTGTGGAGAAATGCTGCTTTCTCACTGGCTTGTCCAGCTAGCTCTTTGTGTGTGTGTGTGTGTGTGTGTGTGTGTGTGTGTGTGTGTGTGTGTGTAGGGATGGCAACACCTACAATGGGCCAGCCCATATCAATTATCAATCAACATGGTTCATCATAGACATGGTCACAGGCCAATCTGATCTGGCAACCCCTGAGCTGAGACTTTCTCAAATGACTTTAGACAGTGTTAATGGACAGCTAAAGCTAAGATAATACCCTAAGTCAGCTATATTATAAACTACGCTGACTACCACGAATAAATTTAAATTCTCTCTGTGTGTACATATATATATTCTTCAAAGGCTTTAGATCCTAATTCTAAAATATAGAATGCATATTCAAAAAACAGTCTTACTGGGGAGCCTAGTCTTCAGACTCCAGTGTTGTTATTACATTATCATGCATGCATGTGTGTATGTGTGTTTATTATATCTTTATTTAAAGGGTTTTTTTTAACATACCCTCCCTTGTTTCCCCTCCCTTGCCTCTTCCCAGGCGTCTCCCAGCTGCCTAACTACATCCCCCATCTATTCTTTAGAGAGTTTTGTTTAGGAAGCTGTAACAATCAAATAATTATCTTTTGCTTTTTACCTTCCCTGACCTATCAGGAGAGGTGGTAGCCACCAGGGCAGGAGTCAAAGGTCAGCTGCTGGAGGTAAACAACAAATGGGAACTCCTCCTCCTCCTCCTCCTCCTCCTCCTCCTCCTCCTCTTCCTCCTTCTTCTCCTTTCTCCCCCTCCAGAGGGTCTGGGTTCAATTCCCAGCACCACCATTGTGGCTCTCAAACATTTGAAACTCCAGTTCAATGGATCTCACAGCCTCTTTGGAGTTTCTCAGGCACACAGACATTTACGAAGGTAAATCACTCACACAGGCAACAATTTTAAAGGAGATTTGTGATTCCAAAGAGCTAGAAACGGGTTAGGCTGCTTCCAAGGTCAGAGCTGTTGGGGAGAAGGAATACTTTGTTTTATTAAAAGAAAATCATCTTGTAAAACATTAGGGATAACTCATTGAAAGAAAGGTAACATCTGGACTCTTTGGTGTTACAGTTATTCTGCTTAGAAATGGTGCTGGGGGGGGGATGCTGGAGAGATGGCTCAGCGGTTAAGAGCACCGTCTGCTCTTCCAGAGGACCCGGGTTCGATTCCCAGCACCCACATGGCAGCTAACAACTGTCTGTGGTTCCAGTTCCAGGCAAAACACATAAATAAATAATAAATAAATAAAGTTTAAAAAAAAAAAAAAAAAGAAATCGTGCTGAGGGAAGTGAGCTGTAGTCTTCTTTAGAGGAATAGCCCCCAAGAGCTTCTTGGTGCTGTGAATGCTGGTCACTATTGTGGCAGCATTTCAGAGCTGGGCCTGAAATGCTGAATGATTGAAGCAGCCACTCAAAGGGACACACAGAGTGGCAGACTGCAGAGTCATGGCTGGACCTCAGGAATCCTAGCCCTCTAGGCAAGCACACTACTGATTCAGTTTCCTCATCAGTGCTGTTAATTCCCCAGTTAACAATCTTTAACTGTAGAAATTGCTCAGTTCAAACTAGAGATTTTAAATGAGATTAAAAAGAAAAAAATTAGTTAATATCTAGTCCATGAACCCTTAAAAATTTCTCTGTTTGTGTGTGTGGTTGTTTTGACTACTTATATATTTTTATACTACATGTATGCCTGGTGCCTGGGGAGGCCAGAAGAGGATGTCAGACCCCCTGGGACTGGTGTTACAGATGTTTGTGAGCTACCCTATGGCAAGTACTTTTAATTGCTCAACCATCTCTTTAGCAAATAGACCCCTAACTCACTAACTCCATAGTTCCCTTAACAAAATGCCAAAACTCAGAGGCTTAAAACAACTAAAAATTATTAACTAGAAGTCTGAAATGGGTTTCAACTAGGCCCAAAGCCAAGTGTCAGCCTGGGTCCTGTGAGGGGCCCAGCCTGGGCTTCTCACAGTTTTCTCCTCTCAATACCCATCCATGTTAATGGAGTCTTTCTCACATTCAGTCTTCTGGCACGAATTCTCCTGACTGTTTGACTTACAGGTCCCTTGTTATTTCATGGAGCCCACCGGGATGACCCAGAACCTTTTCTTGTCTCAAGGTCGGTGGTTGGCCACTTTTGATGCAAACTCAGTTCACCTTTTGGTATTTGCTGTGTCACGGATTCATCGGTCCTGCCGGTTAGAATCGCAGGTCTTTGGGGGCCCTTATCTTTTCTCACAGTTATCCAGAAGGTGGTTTGTAAACAAAAATAAAACAATCCCCCCAACCAAACAAACAAACAAAAAACTCATAAAGGTGGGTGATGGTTATAGTATTGGACAATAACCTCCAAATTTTACATATCTGTTAAAACTTGTGTCAGAGTAGGAAGGTAAAGATAGACTCAAAATAAAGGGATCAGCTCCAGGAGGGTGGCAGCCCACGTGCTCGGGCCCTACAGTGGGCTTTTGCACCTGTCATGTGGGCAGTCACAGTTTTCAGATTTAAGCATTAGCAAATGACCAAGAGACTTCTGACCAGTTCCTGGCTCTTTCTCTCCCAGGGGCTCTCTGCATGAATGAGTCCTTAAGGCCCTGGATTCTAAGGTTCACTGGGCATAGAATCTGCTCTTCCCCCAATGTATTTTTTTCTGTATCTTCAGAAGGGAGAAGTAAATAAACACATGGACTAACATCTCCACTGACAGCTTGTATTCTATTATTACCGTGTGTGTGTGTGTGTGTGTGTGTGTGTGTGTGTGTGTGTGTGTGTGTGCCACAGTACATGTGCAGAGGTTCAGTCTTCTACCTTGTGAATTCAAAGGACTGACTCAGGTTGTCAGGTTTGGAGGCAGTCACTTTACCTGCTGGACAATCTGGAACCTGTGTCTTTGGTTGAGGCCACTATTTCTCCCTTGACAGGGTCTTTCTATGTTTCTAGGCTGACCTGAAACTCTCAATCTTTCTGTTCTAGCCTGCCAACTGCTGAGATTAAAGGCATATGCCATCACACCCAGGTGACACTGCTGTTCTCATGGAGACTGGGAGCAGAAGAAGCACATGGCCTTCCTTGTTTTATTGACATCCAGTCCTCATTATTTTTTAAGAATTATTTTAAGGATCATCAGCATGTGGATTTCAATGAAATCATGTAAAAAGAATGACAGGAATTTGAAGGCTGGAAGAAAGTCAGATGTGTTTCTGACTGAAAGAGTGAGCTAATTCTTGAATCAAGTTGAATTAATATTATTAATTAATTATTATATAATAAATAATTATTATTAATTCGACTTGAATTAAGTTGAGCTGCCTGGAGCCTAAGAACATATGGAAAGAGCACAGTCAGGCTCAGGGGTCGGATGGACAAAGAGACTTTACTCTTCTGAGTCTGATCTCACACACCCATGGCTGGTCCATATGTAGCTGAAGATGACCTTGAACTTCTGATCCTCCTTTCTCTGTTTTCCAAAATACTGGGACTACAGGCTTGTGCCACCACATTCATTGCTGGGGACTGAACTTATGGCTTCCTGTACACTCTGTGAGCATTCTACCAACTGAAAAATAATGTGAAAGAATGAAATATCCATGACATGCTACATTGTGATGAATGTCAAAAGCTTTGTGCCAAGTGAGAAGAAATCATACATAAGAGTGCATAATTTCACTTGTATCAATACCCACAGTAGACAGATCCACACAGATAGAAGGTAGGTTGGTGACTGCCAGGATCTGTGATGATGAGGGAAATAGAGTGACCAAGGGATGGCACTGTTGGAACTAGGCAGGGATACTGGCTGTACAGTGCTGTGAATGTACAAGAAGCCACTGGCTTGTTTAATATTTTGTTTTGAGAGAAGGCCTCATGTAGCCCAGGGTAGTACTAAACTACCTGGTTTACTACCAGAGTAGTAGATGATAGATGAGGCTAGCCTTGCAATCTCCAATTCCCTAGTGTTAGGATTACAGGCTTGCCTTACGGGGTCTGAGCTTGAGCTGTTTACTTCAAAATAGCTAATTAAGGGGGCTGTGGAGATGGCTCAGTTGGTGAGAGTGCTTGTATAAACACAAGGACCCGTGTTCAATCCCCAGCACTTGTATAAGAAGCTGGGTGTGACCATACACCTATAATTCGGTGGTGAAGATGTGGAAACAGCTGGAGCACTTTTAGCCAGCCAGTCTAGCCAAAATGGCCAACCCTAGGTTCAATTAGAAACTTTGTTTCAAGGGATTAAGAAAGCAATCGAATAGGATGCCTAATATCCTCCTCTGAGGCAA
Source organism: Sigmodon hispidus (assembly GCA_004025045.1). Taxonomy (NCBI): domain Eukaryota; kingdom Metazoa; phylum Chordata; class Mammalia; order Rodentia; family Cricetidae; genus Sigmodon; species Sigmodon hispidus. Next base: position 34,774 of record PVIH01004156.1, read on the forward strand.
GTGCTGGCATGTGCAAACACACACAGTTAAAATAGTTAATATTGTCATGGGAATCTCCCATTGATAAAAATAATGTATTTTTACAGGCCAAGGAGCTGGCTCAGCCAGTGAGGTACTTGTTTTCTAAGAAATGGCACCCAAGAGGTTCCTTGGGCTTCCCTGCACATGTTTACAAACACACGCAATGTTCACCCCCCTTACATGCACCTACACACACGTGCACATATGCACACATGTACACAAAAGAGTGTTCAAGGTAATAACAGCCTTGACCAGCAAGGATTTTTTTAAATTTGAGGGAACACAGGAGAGTTGGGCTTATGACAGCAGGAAGCATCAATCAGGTCAAAAGTGTGTTGGATGCTCTGATTGAACATGTGAGGGAGTAGTGGGATTCATTTAATAAGAACCAGAATTCATTCTACATGAGAGTTCACAAGGTGGCATGGGAAGCACTACTTAACACAAAAGAAAAGCCACAGAAATTAAAACTTCCACTTTGAAATGAAGCTGCTGGGGCTGGAGAGATGGTTCAGCAGGAAGAGCACTAGCTGCTCTTCCATAGGACCAGGGTTCAACTCCCAGCACCCACACAGCAGCTCACAACTATCTGTAACTCCAGTTCCAGGGGATTTGATACCCTCACACAGACATACATGTGGGCAAAACACCAATGCACATAAAAATAAATTTAAACAAACAAACACAAAACTGTTGCAATGGTTTCATTAATGAGACATTCTTTTGGTCCATGCAAAGCCTTTGCTAACCAGTGTGTATTTTACAGCACACATCTGCTTAGACCTGCACACTGAAGGTACTCCAAAGCCATGCTTTTCAGGGACCATTCTTTTGGACATCAGTTCTGGAGGGACACAGGGGCCTTTCTAAGGTGTGGTGCCTTGAGATGCTCAGAGAAAGGTGTGGGAGGCTGAGCCCAGAGGAGGGCTGAAGAGAGAAACAGTGCAGTGGAAGGTGCTCACAAAAGAATCCAGCTGGATTCTTGTGGAAAGAAAGTGTCACCCACGGATGTTTGCATGTGCATCTGGTGCTTTTTCCCATCTGATTTCTCAGGAGTGGATATTTAAGAAGAGCTAACAGAGGCCAAGTTCCCATCACACATAATTGATTTAATGACCACTCCCACACTCGACTGCCTGTCTCCAGCACTCTTCAAAGTGGAAATGAATCTTGCAAAACTCAATTGTAAAGCTTTTGATCTTAACTAGTTATTAATGTCTTGCTCAAGATAATGTTTCAATGTCAGCTGGTAAGTAACAGCTGTAAGTAAGTAAGTCTCTTGGACAAGGGACTTATGGGGCTGAAGAGGCCCTTGCCTACACCTCCAGCAATTTTCAACTTTGTTACAAAAAGATCTCAAACACAAAGCTCCGGAGCTAGCACAAGAACTCATGGACCTTTTGCTCAGACTCACCAATTTTTAATATTTCACCATATTTCACACTTAATCTACATGTGTGTGCATACACACAGAGACACACACACATTTTTTTAATGAACTGTAAGCTGCAGACATTATCCTTTGCCTCATCCTCAGCTAATGTTTCTGAGGTGGAGGATGTTCTTGATGTTAGCACGGTTCAATTAGCAAAATTGGGTAACATAATACCAATATAGTAATCTAATATTATTAATCATCTTAAGAACATGCTGAGCAATTTCACCCAGGCCCTATCTCAATCAGGATCATATCCAGGGTCATGGATTGGATTCAGCTATGTTCCATTTACCCCTTTAATCTGGAATACTGCAGTCTTTTGTGTCTTGTGATGTCTCCATTGGTAAAGACGAGCTTTTGTAGTATGCTCCTCCTTCTGAGTGACCTGATGCTAATATTTAGGTACATTTGGGACAGAAATACAACATACGTGATTTTAATCCATTTGTAGTGCATTGCATATCTCAGTTGCCTTGGTATTATTTTTGCTCAATAAAAAGATGACAGGATTTATTTATTCATTAAACACAGGATCTCATGTATCTCAGGCTGGTCTTGAACTCATGTATAGCTAGTAGAAGGTGTTGGGTTTTATTCAGTGCTGAGGATCACACTCAGGGCTTCTGGTGAGTGAGACTCAAACTCTGCCAACAGAGAAAAATACTTATGACACAGGGCAAGACATGGAACCTGGGATATTATTGTTGACGATTTTAAATCTGGGAGACTGATTGTCAATAAGGGGACATTCTAACTCTCGTTTATATAATATAGTCACACTTTGTGGGCATAAAAATGAGCAAGCTTGTTCTGATTTCAGTTATAGGGGACTCTGAAAATGTTTAAAGTGTGATTTCAAGAGGGGATTCTTGTCTTATGATGTCTGTAACTCAGATACTTCTGCACAGTCAGCCTGGACTTGGCTCACTCAGCAGAAATTGTTTCCTTCACCATAAACACGGATTTATAATCTTTCTGAAGCTTATCTTTCCATTTGTTGTTCATTTTAAAATATATCCAGGCCATTGTACAAGAATTTATATCCTATCCCATGTGGATGGTAAGTGCTCTTCTGAAATTAAAGAATTTAGATATTGCCCAGAAGGGGCAACTGGTGAGGGCCATCCTCCCGCCCAGCCTGGTTGAGCTAAGTGAGGCTTTTGAGGCAGAATGAGCAGTGATAACGGCACACTCTGAGAGGACAGCTTTTGTCTGCTTCTGCTTCCTGCATCCTGCTTCTGTCTCTCACTGACACTATAATATTGGGCAAGGTGGAAACTTCTGTGCCTAACTTTTCTCACCCGTGAGATAGGAGAACATGCATACATAGACACCAATGTCGTGGTAGTTCGAATGTAATTGCCTCCTATAATCTCATAGAGAGTGGCACTATTAGGAGGTGTGGCATTGTTGGAGTAGGTATAGACTTGTTAGAGGAAGTGTGCCACCGTAGGGGGTGGGCTTTGAGGTTTCCTATGCTCAGGATATCACCAAGTGTCTCAGTCAACTTCTGCTTGTCTGCCTATCAACATGTAAGGACTTTTTAGCTCTAAGACCAAGTCTGCTTGCATGTCACCATGGTCCTGCCATGATGATAATGGACCGAACCTCTGAAAACTGTGAGTCACCCCATTTAAATGTTTTCTTTGTAAGAGTTGTCATGGCCTTGGTGTCTATTCACATCAATTAAAAACCCTAATTAAGATGGAAATTGGTGGGGGCTGGAGAGATGGCTCAGCGGTTAAGAGCACCATCTGCTCTTCCAGAGGACCCGGGTTCGATTCCCAGCACCCACATGGCAGCTAACAACTGTCTGCAGTTCCAGTTCCAGGCAAACACCAAGGCAAATAAATAAATAAATAATAAATAAAGTTAAAAAAAAAAAGATGGAAATTGGTACCAGGGATTGGGATACTGTGGTGATAGCCCCGACCATGTGTTTGTTTGGAGGAAGTTGGACTTTAGTGCTTTGGGTTAGGAAAGCAGCTGTATGCTTTAAGCACTGTTTAATAGGCCATACTAGTGGGAGCATGGAAGACAGAGGTGCTAAAGGTTATTTGAATCGTTGGGCTCACCCAAGAGGTTTCAGAGAAGAGTGTTAGTACGTTACCTAGAGATCCTTCTTGTGATATTTTGGTGAAGAAAGTGGCTGCATTTTGCTTTTGTCTGGAAAGTCTGCCTGAGGCTAAAGTGAAGAGTTTTTGAATTAATTCTGTTGGCAGAAGAAATCTCAAAACAGCTTAGTATAGACTCTGTTGTGTGGTTTTTAGTTATAACTCTAATGAAGATTTATAATGAAAAGGAGCAAACTGGGGGCTGGAGAGATGGCTCAGAGGTTAAGAGCACCGTCTGCTCTTCCAGAGGACCCAGGTTCGATTCTCAGCACCCACATGGCAGCTAACAACTATCTGTAGTTCCAGTTCCAGGCAAACACCAAGGCAAATAAATAAATAAATAAATAAAGTTTAAAAAAAAAAAAAAGAAAAAGAAAAGGAGCAAACTGAATAGGGCAAATTACAAAATGAAGATTTTGAGAAGAAAAAGAGCACCAGAAAATGGAGTGAGTCCAGGAAGATAAAGGAACTAAGAAATAGAATAAAGAGATTCCTGACCTTAAGGCAAGACTTATCCCACCCAGGTAAACTCCCAACTTGTGGAAAGAAACTCAAGAGAAGCGTAGAGCCACACATACCTTTAATCTCAGCACTGAGAAGGCAGAGGCGGGCAGATCTCTGAGTTTGAGGCCAGCCTGATCTATAGAACACATTGCAGGACAGCCAAGCTTAGACCATGAAGGACAGAAAGCTTGTGTAGATGTAATTAAACAAGGGGCTCCATGTTCCAGCCCCAGTAAGCAGCAGAGCTTGGCAGCTTTGGCCAAGTAGTTCTGGGTTAGGCCAAAAGAAAGGAGAGCTGCTAACAGGAAGTGGAACCAGCCCTAGAGAAAGACGTGTGTTGCAGTCAACAAAGCTGAAAAGGGTTTTGTCATCAGACATGGAGATGTAGAGAAGTGTACTCATCTGGTTTTCAGTCTTGCATTGGTCTAGTATTTTCTTACTCTGCTCCCTTTATCATTTTTTTGGAATGGTAATGTATATCCTGAGCCATTATATGGTGGAAGGATGTGATCTGCTTTTTGATTTTGATTTTACAGAAGATTACAAATAAGAGATTACACAAGTCTCAGAAGAGACTTTGGTCTTTGAAACTGTGATTGACTATGGAAACTTTTGAAGTTAGACTAAATGTATTTTGCATCATTATTGGTACATGCTAATAGTGGTCAGGGAGTAGAATGCAGTAGTTTGAATGTAATTACCCCCATAATCTTATAGGGAGTGGCATAATTAGGAGATGTAGCTTTGTTGGAGTAGTTATGGACTTGGAGGAAGTGTGTCACTGTGGGAGTGGGCTTTGAGGTCTCCTATGCTCGGAATATCACCAAGTGTCTCCAGTCAGTTTCCTATTGTCTACCCATCAAGATATAAGGTCTTTCAGCTCCAGCACCATGTCCACCTGTGCGCTGCCATGATAATAATGGACCCAACCTCTAAAACTGTAAACAAGGCCCCTCAATTAAATGTTTCCTTTTAAGAGTTGTTGTGGTCATGGTGTCTATAAACAGCAATAAAAACCTCAACTAAGACAATATGTTGTAGTGTTATCCTGATAGCTACATGAGTTCATTTGTGAAAAAAAATCCAGGCAGTCTTTCATCAGAACTGCCACATTCTCAAAGCTGCTACTATAAACATTTTAAAGCTATTCCTATCGGCTTTATGTAGTGGAATTTGGAAACTGATTCTTTTTTTTTTTTTTAAAAAAAACCACTTTTTATTTATTTATTTGCCTTGGTGTTTTGCCTGGAACTGAAATTACAGACAGTT
>PVIH01004156.1:40219-145936 GCA_004025045.1 Sigmodon hispidus
TTTGCCTGGAACTGGAACTACAGACAGTTGTTAGCTGCCATGTGGGTGCTGGGAATTGAACCCGGGTCCTCTGGAAGAGCAGACGGTGCTCTTAACCGCTGAGCCATCTCTCCAGCCCCCCCGGAAACTGATTCTTGATGAAGAGTTCAGTACATGTGAACTGTGTAGCTGCAGAATTGTTGAGGCATATTCCTCTCCCACATGACTTAGCAAATGTGAGATTTAGCACACTGCTAGCAGGCATGTCTTCAGTATATTGTTTTATTTGTTTAAAAAGAAGTCTTTGTGAATTGCCTGGTGGAATGGGCTGAGACCGTAACCTTGGGATGGCATTGTGCAAACGACATCATGAGACTGTTTTGTGTAGCTTACTCATACTTTTTTTTATTATAATAAATGTTACATATGTCACAAGCAAAAAGTTCACCATCTGACTGAAATGGAGCATGCCCATCCCAATATCTTAATTTCTGGGAGAAGTTTGTATAGACTGAAGCTTAGGCAGAAGCCAACGCTTAAATTTCTACAATTTGGACATATTTTGGTCACCATTTCTGATCATGGAGCAGCTACAAAGCCAGGGCTATATATTTGACTGGTCAAGACAATTTGCCTTTTTGAAAATTAATGTTTGATTTGCTTCCTGTGTGTGCAGTGCTGCTCATGATAGCCTCCATTGCATCCAAGTTCACTCACAGGGGGAATGTATGGGTTGAGTCTTTACGTCTGCCTCTGAAAAGTGGCAGGGGCCGGGGTGGAGGTGGGGTGCTGTGGGAGCACAGTCTACCAAAGCCACAGGCAGAAATGTGCTCAGCTATAGTGCCAGTAATAGAAAATTTGAGGGGTGTATAAAACACATCAAATCAAAACTCTATCCTTATGAAGTGGGGATCCCAAGATTTCTAATGTTTATTGTCACACTGCTTTGCTAGTTGTATTTTAGTGCATCTTTCTGGGCTCATCTGCAGAGGCTCGTCTACACGGGTTCAAAAATAGGCCATGGAGCATGTGAGAAGGAGCATCTGAGAGACTGTTGGTGTATCTCATGAGCTCTGACTCACGAGGGCCTGGGTCACATGCCCAGTTCTGGCTCTGGGACTTGCTGGGACCTGTGTGTTCACACCCCAGCCTTTTCTTTTATGTTCTCTGTGTACTTTGTCTATAAATCATTATGATACTTGAATTTGATTGTGTGATTAACTGTGATGATCCTGACAAGCCTATGTCTGTAGGAGCTTTGACCATGCAAGGTCCATGTAATGCTGCCAAACTGTGACCTTACATCGCTTGAGTTCATGGAACATTAAGTTGTCACCAGCCAAGGCCAGGTAGGGTTAACAGAAGTATCCCCATCTCCACCCCAGCTGACTTGTGTGCTTCAGGGTTTGAAAATCATCCAAATTATTTGGAAAAGTTGTTTTATTCTTTTTCAAAATGAACTATTTTTTCTTAGGAAGAGTTGGAATTAATCTGTAAGATTCCTTCTATCCACAAAGGCAATGCAAATTGCTAGATTTTCTTTGTTCTTTAAAATTATTTGTTTTGTGGTTTTTGTTGCTGGTTTTCCCATGGAGGCTTTTTGTTTATATGTTTTACATCTCTAGAAAAAGAATTCCAGGGTTTTCCCTCCTGTGTGTTTTCATCTTGCTTCTTCATGGTCCACGATGCCAGCTGAGGTCGCCAGTACAATACAATGAAGCCAAGCTCACAGGATGGGAGCAGATTGGTCTGCCATTTTTCCAGGTCTTGGAGCTGCACATCAAATCTAGGCCTTATCACTCCACACTTGTTCAACCTGCCTGTGAGGTTCACCACGATTTTCCCAGCTCTGTGGTCATCAATGATTTCAAATTCACCAATGTAAGTAACCATGCTTCATCATCATGGTCAGAAACCAGACAATGGCTTTGGAGTAGGGCCTGATGAGGACCTGGCGTTTGCCTCTTTTCTTGGCATTGTTGATACTCTTGAGGGCATCAGCCAAGACATTCATATGCATCATGGTGATGGCGCAGAAAGGTGGAGGAAAGCTGTTTTGTGTTTTTAAAGTCAAGATCTTGCTGTGTGCTTGGAACTCTTATAAGGTCTAGGTGGGTCTTGAACTCACGAGAGAGGGCAATCCACCTGTCTCAACCTCTTGGGGTTGCAATTACACCACTAGACCCAGCCTTTCTTTCTATTCCTTTTCTTTTCTTTTTTTCTTATTTTGAAACAGGCTCTCTGGAGCCGGAGAGATGGCTCAGTGTTAAGCGCACTGGCTGCTCTTCCAGAGGTCCTGAGTTCAATTCCTATCAATCACATGGTGGCTCACAACCATCTGTAATCAGATCTGGTACCCTCTTTTGGCTTGTGGGGATGCATGCAGGCAGAACTCTATATACATAATAACTAAATCTTTAAAAAAAAAAAAAAAAAAAAAAAGAGTCGGGGCTGGAGAGATGGCTCAGCGGTTAAGAGCACCATCTGCTCTTCCAGAGGACCCGGGTTCGATTCCCAGCACCCACATGGCAGCTAACAACTGTCTGTAGTTCCAGTTCCAGGCAAACACCAAGACAAATAAATAAGTAAATAAAGTTTTTTTTTTAAAAAAAAAAAAAAAAAAAAAAGAGTCTGGCCTTGAACGCATAGCAACCTATATGCCCTTAGCCTTGTTAGTGTTAGGATTATAGACATGAGGTCTGTTTCAAAGACTCCTAAGATCAAAACTTGGTCTGCATGATGAGTTTCAGGCTCAAATCAACAACAACAAAATGTGGGAGTCAATGAAGTTCTGAATGAATGTGTATTATTGACATGGGCACAGCCATACCAAGGACCCCAATGCCTCAGCCATAACAGTGGCAAAGCCTTCCCTGGGTGAGGCCCAGATTGATGGGAAAGCCTTCCTCTGGTGTGATTACAAATTCTGAGGATGGATGGACCTTTAGCTAACACCAATGTAAGCAGAAACAATCAACCACAGAGTCTTCCTCTTTCCCTACTGAGACTAGTTGACCCTTTCTTCTTGTTTTGTATATAATGTGCTAAATTTCCTGCCATCTTCCATCATAGCCAGCACGGGCCACCAACACCAGCTTTTTTGTATGTATGTCTGTTGTGTCTTAAGTGTCTGTCACTTTTCTCCAATACATTTTGCTCCAATCAGGTCTCCAGGGTCAAGTCCTGCAGAACACAGCAAGGAATAAGCTGTATATGTATGAACTGGTAAGTGACCATCTATTATCAGTTATTACGTACTTGCAACTGGCAGTACAGTTGGCATGTCCATGGCAGAATCAGAGTGACATGCTGCACTCATGATGCCATGACAGCTATCCAACCAATTTTAGCTCTGTTATCATAAGCTTTAAAATTATGCCTTAAACGTGCCAGCTCTTTTACTTGGCTATATCATCAGCTCAACACCTCATAACCTAATGGGCTTCCCTTCTATGTGTCTCAAACATCACTAAATGCAGCATGTACCTGCATACCATGTGTTCCAGATATGCTGTGAGGTGCATGCAGTGCGGTGGACCCAACATGGCGTTCCCCCAGGCATGGCTGTGTGGATCTGTGCCCACCCGCTCTCTTAAAGGGGAACAACCTGTGGTAGCTGATCCCATCTCTTCCTCTGCCCTTCTTTCCTTTCCTTTCCTCTCTCTCTCTCTCTCTCTCTCCTTACCTCCCTCCCTCCCTTCTCCAGATACCTGAACTCCCTATAATAAACTTTCTTGCGGCACCTGGCAGTGTATGTGTGTGTCTCTTCTACACGCAAAAAACTAACACCATGTCAAGTTTTTTTTTTTTTTCTATGTTGCTGACAGCTTTCGGTCTTTGAAAGTACTCACAGGAAAAATGATTTAAGGAGAGTGGCTGCCATCTTGAAGCCATGAAGTCACAGGCAGTGCTGGGTTGTAGTCAGTGGGAGAATATTTGCCTGGAATATATGTGGTCCTGAGTCCAATTACCTGTATTAAAGAAGAGTAGAAAGAGGTGATGACCAGGGTGACAGGGCTTTATCTTTTTTTTTTTTTTTAAAAAAAAAAAACTTTATTTATTTGCCTTGGTGTTTGCCTGGAACTGGAACTACAGACAGTTGTTAGCTGCCATGTGGGTGCTGGGAATCGAACCCCGGTCCTCTGGAAGAGCAGATGAGGCTCTTAACCACTGAGCCATCTCTGCAGCCCTGACAGGGCTTTATCTTACATTACTGACTTAAAATCAATGCACGGACTTTCTTGTGAGAATTCAAAATTCTTTCCCTAGGTATCCTAGTTACTTGAGACCTCCAGAATAGAAATAAGTAATATGAATAGTATTGATTACATGAAAGATAGGTAACTATGCTATATAGACATGCAAGTTAGTTCAGAGGTTGTAGGAGACATTTTTCTGTATGAGTCAGAAAATATCTTGGCCTTGTGGACGCTGTGATCTCCAGCATGGCCTCTGCACAGTTGTCGTGGTAAACAGCCACCAACAGCATGGACACGAGTGTGTGTGCCTGGGTCCAGTAACACTACGTACAGTCACTGAAGTTGTACTTTATGAAATGTTTCTGTGCTGCATAGTGTTTTTAATTGTTTGAGTGTTGTTCAATCAGTTAATTACGTGAAAGCCTTAGTAGGCTGTGCTAATGCAGCAGGCTGGATTTAACTCGTGGCCATGGTCTGCTGACTTGTCCTGTGTGGAGAAGGAGCCTGGAAAACTAACCAGAACTCTCTCTTGCACGTATAGGAAGGGAAAGCTAAGGAAAGAACAGATGGCAGGCGCTAAGGTTTCTTCTTTCAGTTATGGAAGATATGAAAGATGAGCTTGTGACTGTTAAGAGGGGCTTCACCAAGAGAGATGGGAGGGCTGGAAACCAATTCTTTTTTAAAAAAAAACAAAAAACAAAAAACAAAAACTTTATTTATTTATTTGCCTTGGTGTTTGCCCGGAACTGGAACTACAGACAGTTGTTAGCTGCCATGTGGGTGCTGGGAATCGAACCCGGGTCCTCTGGAAGAGCAGATGGTGCTCTTAACCGCTGAGCCATATCTCCAGCCCCTGGAAACCAATTCTAATGGAAGAAGCCCTAGTGGTGGGAACTGTATGAACAGCCTCAGTACCTGAGGCTGACCTTGAACCCCTGACCTTCTGCTTCCTCTTCCCAAGTGCTGGGATGACGGAAAGTGGTACTAAACACAGCTCAGTTTGGCCTTTGACCTAGACTTTACTTTGTATGTAGCATTGGGTAGCTGTTTCATTTTGTGAGAGGGTGTGTCAATAATAGAGCCTAAGGCTGCACACCACGGGGCTCCAGACAGACATTAAAAGATAGATGTCCTCTGAAAAACCAGGCTGGAATTGATTTGGAAGAGTCTTCCATCTTGGCTAGCTAAAAGGTGCTATGCACGTTTCTGGGGGTGAAAAGTTATTACACTGCTTTCCCAACTGTGCAAACCAGGTAAGACAGATCCACTGGTGCTGTAGCGACAAGAATGTCGGTGGTTCAAGCAACTGCATCCCAAATAAATTTAGGTCTACCTCACTAGGGGAATATATCCTGATGCTGCAAACCTGACCCAAAAACCTATGGCTGAGGAGGTCATTCATGGAGCCTATGGAACAAGGTACTACTACTGTTTGGCTAAATGAAAATATAGTCAAACACTCAGTACTGGGACAGGAGTTGAACCCCTCCAGAAATTGCTTTTGAATCCTCCTACCATGCAGAGGGTTTGAGGGTGTTAGCTGTACCCGCTGAGACCATGCCGCCTCCCTCACTTTATGCTATTTATATTTCAAATAGGAGCAAAAGTTCAGTCTTTTGTCTTGTTAAATATTCAATTCTACTGGGAATGATATATAAGTTTTGGCCTTAAATTCTTTTATTTCAGTGTGGTCTCATGCATCCTAGGCAAGGCTAGCCCCAGCCCAAGACCTTAAGTCTTTTTTTTTAATGGGATATTGTCCCTGTGTTTTAACCACACCAGTGACTATTTTTAGTCAAAGGAGGAGGCCACGCTGCTTGCTGGTGGCCCTGAATGAGCTGTGAGTGGTTCCACAAACGAGAACAACCCCAAACACAGTGACTGGCTCCATTGGACAGAGGCATAAGTTAAAGGGTCCCGGAATTTTCATCTCTAATTACACAATTTGTAGTTCAGTCAGTGGAAACAACCCTGGCATGTCTTTCGGAGCCTTGAAAAGATTTGCACCAAGCTGATCCAACGATGCCAGAGGGCGGACCAAGAGAAAGAGGAAAGAAAACAAAACTACATCAATGGACTGTTTCAAAAGGAAAGTTAAAGGTTTTTCCATTCAGCCTCTGCAGTGTTAAACTGATCTTTTAGGCCAGCATTTTGGAGTCTGTTCAAGTTAAGGAAAAAGGGCCACATTCTTTATTAGCTAGCAGTAACAAGCACATTCTTAGTAGGTCCAATACTGGCTGGAGACCACAGCAAGCATCGGACTCATGAACAACCCTGTGCTCATTCAGCTGATTGGTGCTGTTTACTGATGTTCAAAAATAAAGACCCCATTGATCCAAGTTCTCAGTCCGGGTCCTTTCATCAAGTGTGTAAGCCATTGGCACGGTACACAGGGCAGAGAAAGGGAGGCCCTGAAAAAGGAAGTGCATTTGGCTGGCAGAAACACACCGGAGCCTGTGAAAGGAACACTGGATATCTGTGGGGATGGGCCAGGGCCCCAGCTGCCAGATGAGGCCTGGCTGAACACGTGGTGTGTGGCAAAAGAGCAGAGTCTCTGAGAAGAAATTAAGGGCCGATCGATGTGGCAAAGGAGAGCTGAAATGGTAGAGAGCCAGCTGGCCTGGCATCAGGAGGGTGCAGCAGGCACCTGGAAGGCATTCCTGTTTGAATGAGAACCATTATGCCACAACAAGTCACCCCCACAACCCCAGAGGGCCCAACCAGACCTGGGAGGAGGCTGCTATTCTGTTATCTCATGCCCATCACTCAACTCCCAGACCTGTTGTTCAAAGGCTTACGCTAATATTTAAGAGATCCTAAAAATATGCTCAACAGGCACAACCATCAGAAAGATGGCTGCCCAAAGAGACATCTGTAGATAAGAAATAACAGCCAGGAAGCAGCACAGAGGACATGAAGGAGACTGTGTCCTCTTTTCCTCCTGTGAAACATCCTTTTCTACACTATGGATATGTTTTACTCTCATTGCTTTATAAAAAGCGGACAGGCTGGTAGCTGGGTAGGAAGTTAGGTGAGAAAATCAAACTGAGAATTATGGGAAAAAGGAGGGAGGAGTCGGGGAGACACCAGTCACCTGGGAAGCAAGTTAGAGCATAGGTAAAGCCATGAGCACAATGTGTGTGTGCTTGTCTCATAGAAAGAGATTCCAGAATTTCAACAACTTGTTAAAGCACCATTCAGGCTAAGACAATGGTGCTAAGACAATGGTGCTGTGACAGCATGTAACCAGGACTGCTCAGCCGCGGAAATCCTAGACCATCTAGTTAAACTTCAGTCTCAGGTCAGGACCCAAGATGAACTTGAGGGGCTCCCTGGATCTCTTTGTCTTCTTCCCAATGCAGCCACATTGAATAAATCTCTGCATTTTTTTTTCTGCTTTCCACTTTTACTTAGACTCTTTTTATGGGCTTATTGAAGATGATTGGCTGGGCCTGACTTGGGGCACTGGTTGTGATAACTCATTGACCTCTGTGTTCAGCCTACTGTGCAGGTTTTGGATCTAATCTACTACCCAGAGAAAGCTTCTAATCATAATTATATCAAGACGGTAGTGAAGCAGGCACCAGGGGACCCATAAAAGATCATCCTGGTCTTCACTGAGGGCCAGATTGTCTCTTGTGCCGTTATCGATGACCCTAGGGCTGCCATTGCCCTCAACAACTACCTTGTCAAGCTCAGTTCCTGATATGACAGTGAACTTGGCTATAGACTCAGGATGGGGTGGCGCCCATAGTTCACAGGGCCGCAGGGAGTAGGAAGTCCTGGACCATTCTGCCCATCGAGAGCACAGAAGGAAGACAAGCCCTTGATTCCTGGAAAAGACCTTATTTAAATCAGCCCCCACTCTCTTGCATCTCCCTTTCCCCCAGTTCAATTCCAGACCCCTAGGGCACACAGTCAGTAAAGTTCACTTCACTCGGAAACCAACTAGCTACTAACTTTTGGCCATAGTTTTTCAAACTACATATAAAAAAAACCTAATAATTTCTTCACTATTACTTTAAACAAACCCCTGATGCTTCTTGAATGCTTTAGTGTCCGTCACTAAGGAACATACTTATAACTCTAAATTAGAACTTAAAAGTTGATAATAAGTAAGAGATCTGGCTTGTTTGTTCGTTCACTTAATTACCCATTGTTCTCATAATGAGTGAGGACTGGAATAAAAAGGTAACTTGTGCAAAGAAAGCAGCATCGAGTTGCGTTCCACGTGTATCAGGGGAAGGACTGCTATGCCACATGGAAACCACTTAGGACTTCCTTGAAGGTATCACATGTCCAAAAGAAACCTCTCAGCTAGAGGTGGTCCTCACTTACACACTTAATTAAAAATTAAGACAAACAGAAATCTGAGGGCCAACTCTGCTACCCCAGCAACAAACATAAAGCCTGCACAGAACACATTTTGGGGGATAATTTTCAGTTTCTGCTTCCTGGCACGTTTCCTGCTTTTCCACCCACTGCATCTCACTTTTTCTTTTCCTTCTTTCTTTGAAATAGGGTTTTACTGGGCTGGAGAGATGGCTCAGTGGTTAAGAGCACCGGCTGCTGTTCCAGAGGACCCGGGTTCGATTCCCAGCACCCACATGGCAGCTCACAACTGTCTGTAGTTACAGTTCCAGGCAAACACCAAGGCAAATAAATAAAGTGCTTTTTTAAAAAAAAAAAAGAAATAGGGTTTTACTATGTAGCTCTGACTGTCCTAGAATTCATTATGTCCAGGCTGGCCTCAAACTCACAGAGATCCACTTACCCCTATCCCTAGCAGCTAAGATTAAAGGTGTGCACTGCTACACCCATCCATACTGGAGTTTTGTAAGACATTTCATACTCTTTTTAGAAAATAATTATGCTGATAAATTATGACTAAATTAAGCCATGCAAGATTAAACTTGCTCTTCCAATAAGATAGAGAGATGGTTCAGGATCTATTCCCTTATCAGTATTGCTGACACAAGAGTGACAAGGGAGCCCTGAGGAGTTATGGGACTTCTCTGCCTGGGCAGGAGCCTGGTGTTGCAATGCCTCCAGGCCACATAAGCCCTGTGACTCCAGGTCAGCTTCCCAGGGCTCTGCACAAGATGTGCCTGCCATGCGCACTTCCCCTTCTCGAATCCAAATCAGTTCACTAGCCCTGGGGCAGATGGATCCTTAATGACCATTTCTGGTACCCAAATGTGGCACGGTGAGCCTCTCCGGGAAGTTCCTCCTTGTTGTCCTACCCTAGCCTCATCTCAGCAATGAACAGGAAAGGAACAGACTGCACAGCACTTCACCGGGATCAGTCACAGTGCTGGGGTGGTATGAGAGAGCCGGGCTTTAGAAGGTTGGTTATTTTAAACCACTCAGTAGTTTCACTACATCTGTACCATTTATTATATTTTTTACTCAATATTTATCAGGTCATCCATTTATATGTGTGTGTGTGTGTGTGTGTGTGTGTGTGTGTGTGTGTGTGTGTTGGGGGGATTTTGTGCACATGTATGCAGGAGCCTGGGAAGTCAGAGGCATTGGGTCTCGATTTTTGTTGTGCTGGGTTCTCTGCAGGAGGGGTGCAGGCTCCTAACTGCCGAGTCATTTCTCCAGGCTCAATAGTTCTAAGTTGGAGTTCCTCTAGAGTGCCTGTCTTCTGAATGTCTTGAGTAAATGGTGAATCAGGTCTCTTTGCTGGGGTAAAGCATCAGTTTCAGGATATAATAAATGTATGCAGAATGAGAAATATGAAAACTAATCACAGACTTGGAACTTTGACACCATTTCCATGCCCCATGCTACATCTCTTCAGAGAAAGCTGAGCCTTTAAAATAAACATTACAAGAGTATGCCAACAGTGCGGAGCTTGTAAAGTCCACGGAACAACGCTGCTGGTTCCTTATTAACGAGGAGCACTCAGTCAATAAGCTTGCCTTGTGACAGTAACAGAGAAGGTATTTGAAACAAAACCCAGCAAATGTGGCCTGAGGGAAACTGCATTCCATGTCACTCTGGAACTTTCCCTAGGCACCAAAAGAGTTAAAAGTGGGGTGTGAGTGTGGTAGGGTTAGGGGGTGAGAGCTGGGTAGGAAGGGAGAAGGTGGAGGGGATTTTTAATGTCGGAAATGGGGTTGGGAGGTGGACTGGATGGCATTGAGCACGGCACAAATGGAGTGTGAAGGCAAGTGGAAGCAGCTTGCTCCCCCTCCCCAATCCCAGGAACAAAGCAAGCCTCTTAGCATCACTAAGCAAGATGGGAAGTACAGCCAGGCTTTAACGAGCTGGGTGATGTTAAAGATCAGAAATGAACTGGCCTAGAGAGCTTTGTAAGATGATGATGATGAAGAGGAGGAGGAGGAGGAATCAGGTATCTGAAGCAGGTTTGGTGGTAATGCAAGAGCAGGGCACCATGGAACAGTCAGGATTATTCATCATAGAGGCAAGGCTCTAAGACAAAAGTGAGAAACCAGGCATTGGTCTGGGAGCCAGATCATGGCTCCCTGGGGATAGAAGTTGGGAGGTTACAAAAGCTCTTCCCTAATCAAAAAGTTACAGAAGGTTCATACAGTGGGATGGGACTCTCTACAGTGTTAAAAAGACCAAGGTTGATCATTATACTGGATTTAGTCAGCTCAGCAGGAAGACACAAGTGTGAGAGCATCCCTGAAGAGATTCTTGCAAGGCCTGGAGTGGAGAAACTCCAAGGGAAGGGCATTCTAGTTTGGGTCACAGGCAACCCTGAGGCAACAGTACAGAAGAAAGAAAATCAGAAATTTCAAGCTTTCTTCATTCCTTCCTTTTCTTTCTTTCTTTCTTTCTGTCATAATGTTTGTGAAGGCCTGAGTGTAGTGAGTGGCCCAAGCATAAAGTTTTAGTGACTTGGAAACTGAGGCAGGAGACCCCCAAGTTCCAGGTCAGCCTGGTGGTGAGATCTTGTCTCACAAAACAAAAACCCATGACCACCAATGACAAACTTTGTGAACTGTTTTGGTGGAACTGAGGCAGAAACAGAATTGACTAGGGGAGGGGGACCCTACCTCAGGTGACCAAGATGAGCTACAAGGCCAACTGAGCTTTCTGAGAAATGCAGAGTTTTGTGTTTTGATTTGGAGGACACATCAAGCCTCCATGTTAATCTGGGAGAGAGTGAAGGGAAAGTCAGTCCAGATGCTGCAGCCTCTCCCTTCCCCCTTTGGCACAGAGGTCACAGGAACCTAACAGTGTGACAAGACGGTGGCGTGATGCAAACTTCCTTAAAAATACAAAAACCACAACTTAGCAGTCACATGCTTGATGAGGCCAGTGAAGAAAGAATTGTACGTGTCTGTGTGGCCCAAAATGTGTACCCTAAAATTCTGTTTGTAAATTGCTACAAAAACCTCCCTGTCAAAGAAAAAAGGAGAGGTTAAATTATGATGTGTTCATGTAGTGGGATGGGACAATCTGCAGCCATTAAAGACTGAGGTAGATCATTTTATTGGATTTAGTGAGGCCCTCAGAAAGGTCCACACTTGGCCCGAGCCAAGTATGAGGGCTTCTTGCAAGGTCCAGAGTAGAGAAATATTGAAGGAAGCCACTACAGATGCCATTCATTGGAGGAAGCAAGCAGAGTGGTTCCTATGAGGTTGAATCGCCCAACTTCTACTGAGCTGTTTTCTATGTCTGACCAGGTTTTTGTCTGCCCAAGAATGCAGTGGCAAGTCAATAAAAGGAAACCAAGAGGGGTGATGTTTGTTTGTTTGTTTTGTTTTTGGCCAGGGAGAATAACCATTTAAACAGGAAAGTAAGGACTCAGACTCTCTGTGGCAACAGATGCTAACTGAGAGAAGGCTAGTTGTGTTCCCGGGGAAGTGCAGTCCTTTGCAGAGTGAACATGCAAGTCACTACTGGATAGATGTTTCTGCTTGTGCCTGTAGTTGCCCAGGAGGGTGGGTCCTCAGGACAGCTACCTTGCCCTGATCTTACCTACCTATTGCCTTGTCTCTCCCCTGCAACAAATCCAAACTGAGAAGCTGTCTGCACTCAAGACCCTGCCATGGTTCCTTATAACCTGCCTACACAACAGAACTGACACCTCATGTTGGAGCATGCTTCTTTCTTGCCCTGGTCTGCTGGTGTAGAGCTGCTTCCTGGGCTGTTTCTTGTGTGGACAGGATGCCTCCTTACTAACCCAAACATGCCCTTCTCTTCTGTCTCCCATCTTGGCTCTCTATAACTTCTCTATGAGTTCCTTCTTGCTCAATACCTGGTTCAAAGCTTACACACGCCCCAAGGTAGTTCTGCTGCACCTCAGGCGCCAAGTGATCTGCCAGTTTCAAAGCAAAGAGATTATTGGCCATTGCTTTTGATCTTTAATAACATGCCTGTGATATCCTTCTACATTCTCACTGGAAAAGTACATTCTTGGAAAGTAGGTATGAGCTTTTATTCTCTGTCTGTGCTTTAGC
This sequence comes from Sigmodon hispidus, assembly GCA_004025045.1. Classification (NCBI taxonomy): domain Eukaryota; kingdom Metazoa; phylum Chordata; class Mammalia; order Rodentia; family Cricetidae; genus Sigmodon; species Sigmodon hispidus. Next base: position 52,839 of record PVIH01004156.1, read on the forward strand.
GGAGGGCCAGCAGGCAAAGGTAGTTTCCAAGGCTTCTCTGGAAATGGGCACTATTTTGTTCTGTTTCTTTTGAGGTTATTTTGAGGTAGCTAATGTTCAGTAGAATGGTTTGTAGTATGTTCATAAAGTTGAACTACTATGACAAAAGCATTCCCTTTTAATTATGCACTTGTTTGTATTGTTTAAAATTATTATTGCATGGGCTGGAGAGGTATGTTAAAGGCACTTATCCTCTTGCAGATGATCTGGGTTTAATTCCCAGTACCCACACTGGGCAGCTCAGAATCTCCTATACCTCCAGTTACAGGAAATCTAATGCCCTCTTCTGGCCTCTTTGGGAACTGCACACACATGCAGTACACACACATGGTACACACACAGACAAGCACACACACATAAACATAAATAAAATAGAAATAAAAATAAGAATACAATCATTACTATAGACCTACATTATTAAATAAATATAAAGAGAACTATGTCCAATCAAACTTGATTTTGTTGGAGTAATTAAAATATAATTGCCAGTTGAAAATTCAGGGTGGGCAGTCAAATGTAAATTTCAGATAAAAGACAAATACTTTTTGCCTTTTAAAATGCTCTGAACATTGCGTAGAACTTAAAGACTTCCTAAGGTTATCTGAGATGCACATTGAACCGTGCCTTGTATTTTGTTAAGTGATATAACAAGCATGGGGGTGGATTGGGAGAAGTGGTTGGATGTTTCCATGCATGCTGCATGCATGGAAACATCACAATGATCCCCCATTATTTTGAACAACCAATGTGTGCTTACTGAAAAGCATCTCTTGAACATCCCAGGTGAGAATGAACCAGCCACAGTCATTCTACTTCTGAGAGTTTACTGGGGAGCAGAGGACACATTCATAGCAGACCTACATGTAAATAATCACAGAGGGATAGAGGATAGCTTGGTGGAGAAAGGTGTTTCCCTCGTAAGCACAAGGACTTTTAAGTTCAATCTCCATAACTCATGGTACAATGCCAGGCTTGCTGGAGCCCCAGTGCTGGGACAAGTTCACAGGAGGAGCCCCCGAGGCTCTCTGGACTTCTAGCCTAAATGTTGAGCCTCAGGTCAATGAGAGACTGTGCTGTCAAAATTCCTTCCCTTGGCAAACAATACTCACCCTGCCTCCCAAGGTTGCAACACCACACAGTAGAGCACAGTGAGAGGGGGAACCAATGACTTTATTAGGCTTGTTTACAGAGGTGGAGGGGTTCACAGGCAGGAAGGAGGATGGGCGACTTCGGTCACCCTGCAAGGTCTGCACCCAGCGGAGATGATGGCTTCCTCATAGCTTCATGAATGGAATCCCTTTCTCACCTCTATCATCTATCCCCTCGCAGAAAACCTGAGGCGACCTGAGTTACGGTAGTATACAACTGGAGGAATGGTTAGATGCTCAGGTGAAGGTCCCATAACCCTCTCCACAGGGAGGAAAGGTCAGAGGTCAACAAGCCCAGCTGGGGTGATGTTTGGTGAGCAGGCTCAGCTGGTCTTCTGAATATGGTTGTAGTTGGGCTTGGAAGACAATCCTGTTCAATACCTAGTCTCAAAGGAGGTAGACAGATTCACCAAGGACAATGCTCGACACTCTGACCTCCACCTCCACACCCAAACACATATGTGCAATGCACATACATGAACATGCACTCTCCCTCATACACTCAAAAATGTAGCGTGTCAGTAAATGAATGAGTAAAACTGTGCTACCCAAATCTAAGGATACTACTCAGCAACAGACTGCTAATGCTTGTAATATCGAGTGCAAATCTCAAGTATTATACCAAGGAAAGGAAGACGGGAAAAGAAGCCTTCTTAATGAGCAATGACTCGACAGCATGTGGCAGGTCAGCTTTGTACAAGTGCAGAGGAGTGCTGGCAAAGGGTGAGAGAGACGGAGGTTTCTGAGGTGAAGACACTGTTCTTTCTTGTGTGTGGTGTCCACACAGGCCTATACAATTGTCAGAATGCAGACATCTCACTAGAAAGAGATGCATTTCATTGCACGTGGATTAAATACTGCAACAATAGCAATTTAAAAGAGAAGCCATACTGTACACCAGCAGCAGTGAGCTGGCATGCATTTAGGGCTACAGCAGCATGTCCTGGGTTTGGCAATGAAACTGACAAGCACCAGACCAGGGCTGTGTATTTTTGTTCTGATGGTGCTAGCATTTGGGTTAATTCTTCTAACAAAGACATGTTTTCTTTTTTCCCATCTTTTAGATGTGGTCACATTTGTTCAGGGTTGTTTTATTGTCTGGATCCCAGGAAGTCTATGTGAGAAGGCCACTTTCTTTTTTTTTTTTTTTTTAAAAAAAAACTTTATTTATTTATTTATTTGCCTTAGTGTTTGCCTGGAACTGGAACTACAGACAGTTGTTAGCTGCCATGTGGGTGCTGGGAATCGAACCTGGGTCCTCTGGAAGAGCAGACAGTGCTCTTATCCGCTGAGCCATCTCTCCAGCCCCGAGAAGGCCACTTTCAATAGGAACTCTCCTTTCAGCCAGCAAAGTATTAATTGTCTTCCCTGGGTCAGGCTTTATGCCAGGTTATGGTCAGATTATAGTGGGGATGCCCGGAAGGCTGACCTCTGAGCAATAGGTCAAACATTATATAAATGCTCAAACATATCATAATGTATGATATATTTACAGTATCATAAATGTAAAAAGAAACACACGTGTAGAGAAAATACCTCTCTTAATGTCCTTTCCCTCATGCTCGGTTGTTATTCAACTCTGATTTCTTGACCAGGTTGAACTTTGAATCCTAGCCACAGCCACAGCCAAATCCTAGGGCTGGCACCATCTCAGCAAATACTCCAGTGGCATTTTCCAAAGTCACATCCTATAAAGGTGCAAGACCTCTGGTCCCCAGCCATTGAGACCCATGTCAGTGGGAGGCGGTCAGAGGGGTCACAGTGAGGTCAAAAGTAGAGAACCAGGAGAGCACCAAAGGAATTGGGGAAAACATAGGAGTTGCTGTAAAGGGGGTTTCTTTCTCATCTTGTCAATTTATACAAAAGAATCAGTGAGTGCCACCTAGACTTCCACACTGATCTCTGTATCTGTTTATTAGAAAATGTTGAAATCTGAGAAAATGGTTTAGAGACTAACAGCAATGGTTTTTCTTGCAGGGGATTGGAACCATCCACAATTCCAGTACCAAGGGATCTGATGCCCTCTTTTGAATTCTGAGGCCATGAGGCATGCACATCCATACATGCAGAAAGAACACTCATATGGATAAGATAAACTATAAAAATATGCCTAAACTTGAAAATAATTCATTGTCTATCCAAAAATAAGTAGCTAAATAAAATTGGAGTCAATCCATAAAATGTTACTACCAATGTAAAAAACTAGGAAGTCATTGACAGAGGCACAGAGGTGACCTTTAAAACGGCTGCTCCAGGGGCTGGAACTATGGATCAGCAATCAGGAGCACTGACTGCTCTTCCTGAGGACCCATGTCTAATCCACAACAATCATATGGTAGCTCATAGAGATCTGTAACCCCGGTCCCAGCGGATCTGATGTCTTCTGGTCTCCAATAGCACATCCATACATACAGGTGAAACACCCATACATACAAGATAATAAAATAATTTTTAAAATGGAGCTTGGGTGATGGCATAGCAGTTAAGAACATTTGTTGGTCTTGCAGGGGGCCTGGGATTAATTCCCAGTATTCCTATGTTGGCTTACAACCACCTGTAACACTAGTTCTGGGAAGCAGGGGTCTAATGCCCTCTTCCAACCTCAATGGGCACCACGCACATGTTACACATATACATATGTGGTACTCATAAATACAGGTAAGTAAAGCATACATTAAAAAGTAAATTTAAGAAAAAAAATTTAAAAAAGCAGTGACTCCACGTGAAAGCATGAAGCCATGGAGTTCTGGGGAAAGCAGCCCTATCTCTAAAGTTAGAAAGTGGTCAGGAACCCCCACCCTGGGCTGAAGAGAGGATTGTTGTTTGCAGGGCTTCTGTGGACATACTGAGGATGGAGATATGCTGGCTCTGATGGTATGTCTGTATGTTACACTGTGAAGCATGAGCCCTGAAAACAGAACGAGGCTACTTCGGACAGTGAAGTTTGCACTGGTCTCTTCCTCGAAGGGGGTTCTGCAGTCTGAGTGAACATTTTGTCGAAGGCTTGGTGAGAGGGGCTACCGCTGATAGGTGTGAGCAGCAGGACAAGCTGGCTATGGGGCTGTCTTAAAAAGGAGATGGTGGGGCTGGGCGAGCACTGTGTTTGGAACAGGAGATGTCAAGACTATGGGTGGAACTTATGTCAAGAATGTAGGTTGGCTAGGTTTGGAGATAGCAGAGTCAGTTTCAGAGGTGATAAAGAGCAGGTATTGATGGCTGTGATCTCTACTCTGGACAAAGAAATATGTGAGGCCAGAGACAGCAGAATCATTCTGGTAACCTTTCTGCCCCTCCCATTTCCCTCTCCCATGGTAGCGTAGCTTATTCTGTCTCAGCTTTGGCTAGTTAGAAGCTCTGTGGACACTTAGAAAGCTGGAGTCAAGCGCCACCACTGTTTCCCTACCATTGAGCTGCCTAAGGTGGCGTTTCTCCTTATAGTTTCCCTCCCTGATCTATCTTGTGAAATTCATCTCTGGGCTGGTGCTGGCTTGTAGGTTTAGTAGTATCAAACACTATAAAACTGGTCTGTAGAGCAGCAAGGCAACCTCTGAGTTGGCAACACTGTCTGGAAGCGCTCCTCTCTAGTTCTGATGCATCCAGAGCAGCATCCGCATAGTGCTGGCTTCAGCAGCTTGAGACTGACTCACAGCTTCAGTTTTCAGGTCATCATGATGGGCAGGGGAGTGGCAAGGCAGCTCACACAGGCAGCTAGCAGGGATGGAAGGAGGAAGAGAGGGGAGAGGAGGAGGTCAGATGGCGAGAGAGGAAGAGAAACGGAGCCACAGAGAGAACAATTTTAGAGTCCCTGAGAAGTCCCATAAAAGACCACCAGTTACAATGCAATCAATAAGAGTGTTTGTTAAGAGTTTATTACCACTTGACAAAGTGGCAAATGGGGACCCTGAGAGAAGCTTGCAGGCTCCTTTCATACACAGCTGAAGGAATTCTAAAAGCAGTGTGACCATTCTACTTGGGATTGGCTTCCGCAAATGGCAATCATATTAATACGTTTCTAATTGGTTAGGGTTAAGGCTATAGCTTTTCCATTCCTGAACAAGCCTGGGCAAGTCCCAGGTTTTGATCTTATTTGGTTATTACTTCTGGGGAGAGGGGTTTGGCCCAGGCTGAGTTGCCTGTTGTGTGTTATCTAGGTTTCTTCCATTTTCTTCTTCTTCTTCTTCTTCTTCTTCAGTTTTTCAAGACAGGGTTTCTCTATGTAACGCCCCTGGTTGTCCTGGAACTCACTGTATAGCCTAGGCTGGCCTCGAACTCACAGAGATCTTCCTGCCTCTACCTCCCAAGAGCTGGGATTAAAGGCCTGCACTACCACTGCCTGGTTTCTAGGTGTCTTTCAGTAACGTTAACCATCATACTGATTCTTTGGGCTCCTTGAAATATCCCAGACAACAGGAAAGACTAAGCATTCATCTATAGTAGGTCCCATTTGAGGCCATAAGGTTCATGGGGCAGAATTCTTAGATTTATTGGAATACACTGACCCAAGCAGAATTTATATTTTACTTACTAATTACCAAGGACAGTTCTGAATAGCAAACATAAAAACAAATCCTGAGTATAAATTTGGTTTCACATGCTGAGGTCCCTGATCTCAGATGAGAGTCACACTGTAAAATGGATCAGAATTTGGATCCTTGGGAACTGAATTCTTTGCATGTACGCATGAATATCTGGAGTGCTCATCTTCCATTAGATAAGGCATTTATGTTCATTGTTTTTGGTTTTATATATCTTGTCATTCTCCACCGTTTTTTTTTTTTTACAAATTTATTTATTATGTATAGAGTTCTGCCTGCATGTATGCCTGCATGCCAGAAGAGGGCAGCAGATCTCACCATAGGTGGTTGTGAGCCACCATGTGGTTGCTGAGAACTGAACTTGGGATCTTTGGAAGAGCTGCCACAGCTCTTAACCTCTGAGCATCCACCTGTCTCTACCCTTGCCAGGTGATTCATGCACTGCCATATCCAATTGCTGGGCATCCAAAGTCAGGTCCTCACCCACATGCAATTCCTTTACCCATTCAGTTATCTCCTCAGCACCTTTCATGGTTTTTGTTTTTTTCCCCTCCATGTTGAATAATGGCAACATGGCAATAAAGGAGTTGGGACCAGATGGCTCAGTGGTTAGGAGCACTAACAGCTATTCCAGAGGACCGGGATTCAATTCCTAATACCTACCTGTTAGCTCACAATCTGTAACTCTAGTTCCAGGGAATCTGACATCCTCTTTTGACCTCCATGGGCATCAGGCATCCAAGTTGTACACAGACATGCAGTCAAAACAACCCACACACGTAATCAAAAAACAAAAACCAAAAAAACAAAACTGGTATGATCTCCAGCATCCACTCTCCACATCCAAATTAAAGAGACAGATAATACATTGGAATAGAATGAGAAAATTACTTTATTCAGTACACTATTTTAGTTCCACTCATAATTATAGTACAAAAGATTTCCCTTGCTTAAGTTTTTTGGCTGTGCTTTACTTAGCTAGGTTAATAGTTAACCTTTAAAACCTCTCAAATTGCTAAAGGCTTACATTTCTCATATATATACATACATATACATATCTCCTCATACATACACACACACACACATAAATATATATTTTAATCATTCAAGACAATCTTAAAAACCATGTTTAGGGATGGAGTGAGGCTCAGACAGAGCTTGCCTTGCATGTGGGAGGACCCAGTGATTCTAAACACCACAAAAATCCAATCTTTTTCTTGGAGGGTCTCCACAGACCTGCTGGTCTATTACTCTGAGCAGTCCCAGCTGGCCCCGAGTTTGGGGTACTTCCTTTCTCAGCCTCCCAGACTATAGCATGCACATGCCTGGCTAACCCACCCTTTATCCAGTCACGAGCTCCACAGGAGGTGGCTTCAGTGGGATTTTTCCCAGAGTAAATTTCTGGGACTGAAATTGCTCCAGCTCCTCTTTAGTCAGCTGATCCCTGGGTGTGAACAGTCCATTATTTGTGGCAGAAGCGGGAAGGGAGGCTGATATGCTGCTACTTCCAAACATGTCATTCGAAGGTTTGGCAAATACAGACTGTGGGCCAGGACTACCAAAGCCAGCCACGGAACTGCCACTCCCGAAGGCAGACGGTATTGCAGGGCCAAAAGGACTCGCTGCCGAGGAGGCTGGAAACCCCGAAAACCCGGGTGATCCAAAACTGGAAGTGTCAGTGTTCTTGAAGGAAAATGAAGCAGCAGAGGTGGCTTCCGGTTTCCCAAGTCCAAAGGCTGGACTGGAGGAAGCGACAACGGCGGGAGCAGCAGTGGGCCCAGCACCGAAGGCTGGGTGACTCCCAAACAGAGATGCGCTTCCAGCAGGGGCAGTGGCGAATCCAGGGCTTGTTTTAAAACTGAAGTTCTGAACATTACTGCTGCTGCTATTATTCACTAGAAACCCTACAAAAATAGATCACAGTCAGGAAACACAGCCATGCTACCCCTTCCTGTCATTTCAGACGCATAGATACTGAGGAGTTTACAGGACAAGTGAAAACAAGGTCAGAGCCCTCTGAACGCCACTGCCCCGACAGTTCGGCACCCATGAACAGTCTCGGAGCAAGGTGTGCGCTCTCGGCTTGCCCTGCTTACACATGACAGCTGTGTGATGACCATGCTCCTAAAGGCACAGTGGGACACTCCTATCAGATTCCTGAGGCAGAGTCTTTCTATGAAGGCCAAGACAAAATTACTGTGTAGCCCTGGCCATCCTGGACCCACCTGCCTCTGTCTCCTGAGTGCTGGGATTAAATGTGTGCACCACCAGCAACCATGGCCTTGAACTTTGGATTCTTCACTTCAGACTCTGAATGCTAGAATTGTATGTATATCATCATGTTCAGTTTCCTATGAAGCTGAGAAAAATGTTCCTAGAAAATTCTTCTAGAGCTGGACATGGTAGTTCACAGCAAGTAATCCCAGTTCTCAAGGGACAGAGCAGGAGGCTCACAAGCCAGCCTGGTTTACATGGTTCCAGGCCAGGGCTACATAGTGAGACCTTCTCTCAAAAACGAAAGTGATTCTACAAGCTGATCATAACATCTTTCATGGTATACCCCTCTGACCTGCGTTTTCTGAGCATTTGTTGAAGTAAGTTCTTCAAGGCTCCATAGTGGAGAAATTTGTGAGAATTATTTAAAATGATGATTCAGGCTTTGTGAAGTTGGAATCTATAGAATTTCACTTTTCTGAGCCAGCAAAACATGCCACACTCTGTCTCTTACCTGATGATCCAAATGTCCCTGCCTGCTTACTTCCAAATCCAGATGCAGGTGCCACTTGACTGGATCCATCCTTTAGATCAGAGAGCTTGAAAGAAACACAAACAGCACAGTACTTGATGAATAATTCTCTTGTACTATTGGTATACACTACATTTTAAAAATGTACTAAATATGCATTTAAATACTGAGCATATAAAATACTCATAATGTGATTATGAAAAGGTAAGGATACAATATTCTATAAAATGTATAACCAAGTAATATAAACTTCCATAGAAAAATGTATAGAAGTGAATGGTAATTATCTCTGGCCAAGGAGTGATTTTAATTTCACCCTTGTTAAATTTCTAAAAACATAAATTACAATGGTAAAAGCTTTTTTTTTTTTTAAATCAAGATACATTCTATCCATATGTAAAAATTTCAAGAATAAATAAAATTACATTTTTAAAAAGTACGCTTCAGTGTTTCTAAGGTTAAACCCCCATTTGTGAAGCATACTGGATACAGGTGGAAAGGATGTAAGGAGCACACCCAATCTACTCAAATGCTTTAACCCAAGTGCGGTCGCGTTATAAAAAGCTTACCACTAAAAACCCAGTAACTGTCCTACTCTGCTGAGACATGCCCTTCAAGCAATCTTTCATTGACTCCTTCCCTCTAATACTTTTTTTTGAGACAGGGTCTCACTATGGATTCCTGGCTGTCCTGGAACTCACTGTGTAGACCAGGCCTTGAGCTCATAGCTATTCCCCTGCCTCTACCTAAGTGCTGAGACGAAAGCTGTGTACCACCATAACTGGCTCCACGACCTTCCAATCAAACCACGCTGGCTGAGCTTCGTTCCCTTGGAAGCATCTTAGACTACTTTATCATGTTCACACAGAGCAGTGCTCCTCAACCTTCCTAATGCAGAAACCCTTTAATACGTAATGTTCCTCATGTTGTAGTGACACACAACCATAGAATTATTTCCATTGTTACTCCATAATGTGCTTTTGCTACTGTTATGAATCGTAATGTAAATACTTGATATGCAGGATATCTGATATGCATGTAACCTCTATGAAAAGGTAGTTCGACTCTGAAGGGGTTTTGACTCACAGGATGAAAACCACTGACATAGATGCTTCATTTTGACATATTTCAGTGAATCCTGACACGCTTATAATCAGCACAATCAAAATTCAGAATATTACTAATACCCCTAGGAACTCCCCAACCTCTTCCTGGACAGGTAACAACCCTCGTCAACTTCTGGTCCCACATTGTTCATCTGCTCATCACTACAGATAAGCTGTGTCCCTTCTGTAGTTTAATAAGACTGGTTCATGCAGACTTTTTTGGTTTTGTTTTTTTGTTTGTTTTTTTTAGTGTGCATTGGTGTTTTGCCTGCATTGTCTGTGAGGGTGCCAGATCTTGAAGTTACAGACAGTTGTGAGCTGCCAGGTGGGTGCTGGGAATTGAACCCGGGTCCTCTAGATGAGCAGTTAATACTCTTAACTGCTGAGCCATCTCTCCAGCCCTGTGTTTTGTTTTTAAAACTATTCTTTCCTTGCTTTTCTTTCTTGGAGTAATAGTCACCAACAGGTAAAGATGTTCATGGATAAACAAATGTAAGTATATCTATCCTCATCAAAAGAATGAACGATGATGACAGGTGGTAGGCCAGCCCAGGAGGGTTGTCTCAGATCAACAGAAGGACCCTTTGAATGTTAGCAAAGAGCTGGAAACATTCATCCCAGAGGATGAAACACTCCCTCAGACTCAGGTATGAACTCTCAGTGGTGATGGGCTCATTCCTCCTCAGCTGGGGTCAGAATATGCCTAAACAACCCCACTAAATTCAAACAGCATTACACACCTTTAAGTACTTGAATTTGTAGTATTTTTTAAAGCTAGTCCCTACGCAGTTAAAAACCTTATGCTAAAAAGTTCTTACTTTTATTTATTTATTTGGAGACGAGGTCTCTCTGCAGCCCTGGCTTTCTTGGAACTTCAGTGTGGAGACCAGGCTGTCATAGAACTCACAGAGATCTGCTTACCGGTGCCTCCCAATGGCTGGAACTAAAGGCATATGCTACCACACCTAACTAAAAATTTTTAAAAAGTGTAACTGTTCCTACTTTTCTGAGAAACAAGTAAGTTCTAGGGCTTCAACTCTAAATGGCCACAGAGATTTAGCCTTCAAAAGGAAGCATCCTCTGCCAAAAAGCACCAGAAGGGCTGGAGAGATGATTCAAAGATTAAAAGCACTGATTGTTCTTCAAGAGGACCTGGGTTCTTCCCAACACCCACATGACAGTTCTCAACTGTCTCTAACTCTAGTTCCAAGAGGATCATTCCCTTCTCACCTCCACTGGACCAGGCACATAGTGAAGCCCACATATACATTCAGGGAAAACATTCATATACACAAAAGTAAAAAATAAAAAAAGCAAGAAAACCAGTGCACACCCTTAATCCCAGAACTCAAGGTTGGGGGGGGTGGGTAGGAGGATCTCTATAAGCCTGAGGCCAACCTGGTCTACATACTGAGATCCAGGTCAGCCAGATGATTCCCTTGTCAAGAAACAAACCAAAAACAATAAAAGGCTAGGTATAGTGAAGATGTCTATAATCCAGCAAGGAGGAGGCTGAGACAGGTGGTTTTGGGTTCAGACCGGCCAAGGCTACACAGCAAGCTGCAGGATATCCTGGTCTAATTAGTGAGCTCTTGTCTCAAAACACAACACTAAAGGCAACAGATGAGATACTTCTTTGAAGAAAATTCAATACTTACAAGAATTCCTTTGGTTGACATATTCAGATTTTTCAGTTCATTTATCCTATGCCGCCACTGACTTACTAGCTGTTGAACAGAATTTAGCTGAAGAAAGAAGACAAAAAATAACAATATTGAATGCTTAACCCCTGCTGCTGTTTGCCAGATAGTCCAGCTCTAGCGGCCCCTCTGTCCTGTTTGTATCTCATGGTTGATCACATGGCAGAGCAGGAATGGTGAGATCTGGACAGGAGGGAAGTTATGCGTACTAGCATAATCCTGGCTGTGGACAGCAGAAATGACCATCTCCTCAGGTTATTCTACCAACCCACCCATCTAGACTTTCTTCTTTTGAATGCCTGGTGTTCAGAGCTGCCCTTTACGGCACTCTGTTTTCCTGGTATTCACCATGGCATCTTATACTTGAGAAGCAATAATAATATTTCAAAAGACAGTTTGAGCTCTAGGACTGGTTGATGGGTAATTTATAATAAAAATAATATCACTAATCACTACAGTACATCATTATGAACTAAACAATTTCAACTAAATAATTAAAAAAAATAACCTAGGAAATAAAAAAGGCATTGGCCTACAAGAAATGAACAATCCTGACCAAATGTGCCCAAACACACAAGCCACTACAAACACAGAAAATAGCCAATCGCTATTGTGGTAGAGGAACAGGAAACAAACTTACATAGCTCTGTAAGTTACTGCTGGTTAGGAAGTTATGGTATTCAAGCCTCAACTCCTCTGGAGAAATGTCTGTGAAACCTGGAATGAGAAAGTGGTTGGAATTTGAACAGTAAGTATTGCTGGTCTGGTAGTGGAGTTGGAATGCTATAGGAAAATGTGCTAAAGCTGGTTATCAAAGGAACTTTAAGATTAGAAGAAAACAATTCAAAGCCTATCCACTAATGTTTAAACTACTAAATTAGAAGAAAATGTATCTATTTTCATCTTTGAATGAAGAATTCTGTAAAGATAAAGCATGAAAAAAAAATGAAAGATCTGACTGCATATACATTCAAACTCTAGTCTAAAATATGCTGTTAAGTCTACAATAAAGAGATTTAAAAGGCAAATGATAAATCAGGAAAACCACAACTACATATATAAGAGTTAAGGTCTTTAATACAGACCTACTGTTCATAAGTCAGCAGAGATTATGGCAAAGACAGAAAGTACAAGCAGTTCACTAGAATTTCGAAAGGCTAGTAAATAAAAGGAAACTTAAAAATGCAACTTAGTGATAAAATGCTCTTCTCACAGACTGGCAAGTATTAAGAAGGGGTAATTATTGTTACTCATTGTGTGGTAATGGATGCTGTTCTCAACATACTAAGGAATTTTCTAGTGCAAACATTCCAAAAGCAATGTTCACAGGCTCTGACTTACACTTCTAGGATTTAATTTCAGATATCTACAATTATACATGTATGCAGACAACGGGTGCTACACAAAAGGATACTTATCTTAGTACTTTCAGATCTGACACTGGGCACACACGTGGTGCACACGCATTCATGCAAGCAGAACATCCATACTCCACAGCATGGATGCATTTATATATTTCTCTGTATCTATATAAAGTGATCACCATCTAGTTTTACTTTCTTTGTGATTGCTTTTTTCAACATGCATGCCAGGCAAACATTCTACCACTGGGCTTTATTTTCTAACCCCTAGTAGGCTAATTTATTAGACTATTTATTTAGTCTAATATTAGATTAATTTATCAATGAAAGGTTTTTCATAATTATAACTTTTCCTAGGAGATTTCAGTTTGATTATCTTGAGAATATCACAACTGAAGAGAACAGACATTCTCCACTCTAGGTCTCTGAATGATGAAGTTCAATTGGAACACTTCAAACAAAGACCAGATTCTAGCTATTCCTAAGTTTGGAGTAAATTTATTTAGCATGATCTTAGTTTTAGAAAGAAGTCACTTTTGAATCTATTTAAGAAAACACATACAAATACGGGGCTGAGTCCATAGCCCAATGGTAGGGCTTTTGCCTAGCATGTATGAAGGACTGGTTCCATCCTCAGCATTCAACAAAAACCAACCAACTAACAACCCAACCAAACATGTTTCCTAGTTACCTGAAATGTTAGGTTTCTTTTTCACTGGTGAGTAAACAGAAAACATCCACTGTCCCGATGATTCCCAAATCTCTACATCTTTAACAGTTCCTTCCCTGGGGAAAAAAAAAGAAAAGAAAAAGAAATAAAAATGAAAGAGTAGTGGATATTTTCACTTGCTAATTATAATTTGTTATTTATAAAGCTGAATAATTAAAAATTAAAATCCTAGTAAATAAATATATAAAATTACATATTTCCTTTTTTATTTTCTATAGCAGAAGTTCATAGAAACACAAACTACAGCCTGAGTATGGTGAGGCACAGCTGGAACTCCAGCACCTGGATGGCTGAGGAGGATTGGGAGGCCAGGCAGAGTAATACAGTGAGTTTAAGATTGATATGGGATGCACATCAAGAATTTGTTCCCAAAACAACAAACACATTGTATTTTATGGTTACAAATAAACTAGAATAATTAGGCTTTCTAATTCACAGAAAGACTAGTCAATATATTTAAGAATGATCTGAAATACATTATTTTTTAAAGAGCTAAATACAATACACAATATCAGAAATGCAGTATTTTTTAAAAAACTAAATACAATAACAATTGTTAATTGGGAACAACAAAAAGTACTATTATAAGTTATAGGGAAGCATTAACATTAGGAGTGGGTTACAGGACTTCAGAGGTATTTTACTATTTTGTAACACAGGAAACATGTCCACACTAACAATATATTTTTTTAAGAAAATAATACATTTATTTTTAATTTTATGTGCACTGGTGTTTTATCTGCCATGAATGTCTGTGTAAGGGTACTGGATCCCCTGGAACTAAAGTTACAGACGGTTGTGAGCTATCATGTGGGTGCTGGGAATTGAGCCCAGGTTCTCTGGAAGAACAGTCAATACTCTTAACCTGTGAGCTACCCACCTCTCCAGTCCCCAGGTCCATACATTTAAGTTAATCTGAAATAAAGTTGTGGATAAGATTGGCTCTAAATTAAATTTCTTTCCAACAAGAATATGACCATTGTTAAAATAATAGGTATCACAAAGAATATGTTGCTACACTTAGAATAGGAATTCCGGGTCAGCCAAGGCTATACAGGAAGCCTTAGAACAAAAAACCCCTTCTCTCCACCAAAAGAACCCTAAGAATTCACTGCTTATGAAACTTCAAGTAAGATATCTGAAATAAAGGTTTTTACAAAGAAAAATAAGTTCCATTATCAGTGGTCTTCAGGGTCACAGTTGTTTTGATTTACCCAATACTCTTAAAGAATGCAGAGTAAGCATTCTTGTAAGCAGGACTGACCTTTGAAATGTGTTGATACAGTTTTGCTTACTCTGATTTTCAAAATTATTCTTTTTCAAAGAAAACATTAAGTGCTTCTGAAAAAAAATCAAGCAGTTGGATGGTGGTGACTTTCTACAAAACTTTAACTTACAGAAGTTTCTTTTCATCTTTTTGCTCATCAGAGATAGGTGAAGCAAAAGGGTTTTGAGATGATCCAAAGTCCCTGCTGGTGGACGCACCAGAATCAAAAGAGCCGAATACTGGTTTGTCTTGATCTCTGCTGCCACCCCATGGTGCAGACTTGGAGAAACTGGATGGCTGGATGACACTGGAGTACCTCTCACTGTTGGCATTCCACCCTCGCCTGTTACTTCCTAAAATAATCAAGAAAAAAGAGCCATAAAATTGGTAACTTTTTCAAATCTTGAAAATCTCCAAAATTTTGTCTTATTATGTCTAGAAATTATAACAAAGCTAGTAAAGTGCTATTTTCTATTTTAAAATGACAATCCCTTTATGATTTATAGTTTGTTACATGTTATAACAAATCACATAATGCTCTAATTGCATTTAAAAAAATGAGATCAAGGCCAAGTGTGTTGGTGTATGACTTTAATCCCAGCACTGTGGAGGCCTCTTGTGAGTTCTAGACCAGCCAGGGCTACATAGTGAGGCCTTATCTCAAACAAACAAAACAAAAACCCAAAATCAATCAAGCAACAACAACAAATATGAGATCAATGGGCTGGAGAGATGGCTCAGCAGTTAAGAGCACTGCCTGCTCATCCAGAGAACCTGGATTCATTTCCCAGCATGTACATGGCAGTTCACAACTGTCTGTAATTCAAGTTCCAGGGGATCTGACATCCTCACAGAGTATACACATATAGGTAAAACCCCAGTGCATATAAAATAAAAAAATTTGAAATGAGATCAAGAAGAAATCCATAGAAAAATAAAGATATATGGCTGAGTTCAGCTTTATAAACCAAACTGCTTGACAATTAGGGAATGAATAGGAGATACTCTAAAAGTCAGGACTCTTCAGTGGATGAGTTTTTTGCCTAGCATGCTAAAGGCCTCTGGTTTGACCTAGCACTAGGTGTGTGCATGTTTGGGAGAAGCTGTGTCAATTTTTCAGTGGGACATATAGAGACAGTGAATGAACAAACTGTTGCATAAAAAGAACTAAATTTTACTGTCTGTTCTCAGTCTTCCTCTGTGGACACAAAATCTACATACCTATTTTTCACAGGGAAATTACAGGCTCACTAATAGGTGGATGGATAAAGTACAGGGTAGATTTCTAACACTTCATAGATATAAAAAAAGTCAATAGGACTTCTCTTTGGTTTTGATATTGTTTTTATCACTTTGTAGTATGATTAATTTGTAAAATGTGTCATTTAATATATACTAAAAATGTAATGATAGCTGTACCCATATTCTAAACTACTCCATAAATCCAAAGAGAAATAGAAAATGAAAGAGACAGACAAACCACATAGATGAATTAATTCCTGAAGAAATTAATAGCATTTTGTTTTGAAGTTCCAAATCCTGTGTGTGTGTGTGTGTGTGTGTGTGTGTGTGTGTATGTACTTTCAAATTACATTTAAAGTAGGTTTCCAGAGACGACATGACAAACATTACTCTCTCAGTAGTCCCTGGAAACACAACAGTATTTATCAGAACGTGAGTCTTAATTTTTGGAGTATTTCACTAGATCAGCTGTAAATGTAAGACATTGTAACCTCCACGAAGATAGTTGAAAAACGAAACCACAATGCAACACAGGGAATTGGATGACCCTTAAATACGCGCAGAGGAAAGAGAAGCAGTAATAACGTCAAAAACTAGGTTCCAAAACTAATAACATAAAATATATTATTAGTGTGACTTTTAAAACTTTGTGTTGTACAGCTGGGTTAATGCCTGGCCCCTGCATACTCTTTCAACAAAACCTGTAAGGTTCTTAGCCCAGTGTCCCACCCTACCAACTAAAGCCCAACTTTTAAGAGCATGCGATCAAAGACAGGAAGGCGAAGGGCAAGCGGTCTGGATGGACCCACGCAAATTCTTCCAACCACTGCCATTCACCAACGAAGTGGTTTTGATAAAAAATATACCTCTAATTTAAACATGCAGTGTTTGGTTATACTTCTAATTTAAACATGCAGTGTTTGGTTATACTTCTAATTTAATCACGCAGTGTTTGGTACTAGCACCCAGATCCAAAGCCCCGTCCTTGTCTGATCAGCCGAAACGACTATTCTAACGGGGCGAAGGGGGCGTCCACATCTCGAGTACGTTACCTGAAGGCAGAGACTGCTGCTGGGACGACTGCCGGGCCCCACTCGCTCCCCGGGTACCGGGATGTTCATTCCAGCAGCGGTCTCCGAAGCGGCACCGGCCTTGAAGGAAAAACTGGCAGATGGTCATCGTAGCGCCGTCCCAACTCGCGGTCTGCAGGTCTTCAGGCCAGCGGTGCGTTTAAACCCACCGAGCGCGCGCAGCCCCTTTTATACTACCGAAGCCCCGTCCCGTCGCTTATGTGACGTAATCCTCCTGCGTCCAGCGGCTCTGTGATTAGTCTCCAGATCGGCGAGAGGCGTGGCTTTAGCCGTGGTTTTAGCCAATAGGATTTAAGCAGGATGTTGAAAAGGGACTCTGGGGGGCTGGAGAGATGGCTCAGTGGTTAAGAGCACCATCTGCTCTTCCAGAGGACCCGGGTTCGATTCCCAGCCCCCACATGGCAGCTAACAACTGTCTGTAGTTCCAGTTCCAGGCAAACACCAAGGCAAATAAATAAATAAAGTTTAAAAAGAAAAAAAAAAAAAAAAAAAAAAAAAAAAAAAGGGACTCTTGCGTTGGACCGAGGAACCAGACCCGAATCTAGAGATATAGCAGACAAGCACCAAGATTCTAGTTAGCTGTAGTTTGCGAGCTACAGTCATTCTTTACTTTTATTTATACAAAAATAATAAAGATGGGCTCAAAAAGAGAACGACTCAGAGAAAGCGAGCTATAACCAGGAAACTGGACATATTGTGGACAAAAAGCATCGTAATGGCTCCTTACTTGGTACCGTGTGCCTGTACACTGAGAAATCCTGTTCTAAAAGATTTACGTAAATATTGCCTTTTGGAATTTTATCATAAATGAAAATTGCATGAAGAAGAAGCCTACTTTTCCTCAGATGCATAGCTTCAAATAAGGGTTTTCTGAAAACAATCCAGTTTTCCCCTGCCCCCACCTCCGTTTTTGAGACAGTACTACTATTTAGCCCTGGATGACCTTGAATCCACAGAGACCGACTCATCTGCTTCCCAAGTGCTAGGATTACACACACATACACCTGGCAGGTTCCATATAATTTCACAGTTCTCAAACAGGACCTTGTATCAGTACAAAATAAGTATAGTATATTAAAGCAAAATAAAAGTGCTCCAGGAAATTAAAATTGAACAGTGGGAACAAACTAAGAATTGAAAACAGTTCAGGGACTCCTAAGACTTAAAGCACATCTTTATTCTCATTTTACATCTTGGTTATGGCAAAGGATGGAAAGATGTAAAGCAAAATTCTAGTTACTAATATTAATATTACCAAGTTAATTGCACTTAGAATAACTATAGACATACATCTCTGGACTTTGAAGTGTTAGATTTAGAATCCCCAATGATACACACTTCTGGGCACATCTGTGATGATGCTTCCAGAATGGCTTAATTGGAGAGAAGACATTCTGAGTGTGGGCCACACCATTTATGTGAATAAAAAGGCAAATTCAAGTTGAGCATACATTGCTGCTTCTAAACTGCAAAATACCTCATGTCTTTGCTGAAATCCTTTCCAGACCATGATGAACTGTACCCTAAAACTGTGAGTCAGAATCAACTCAATTTCTGAGGTTGCTTTTGCCAGGTGAACACATTCAACACAGCTCTCTGGGTGTAATTTAGGCTTGGTCACCCTCCTGCCTCAGCCTACCAAAGTATAAACTACCACACCTGCTTCAAGCAACTTATCTTCTCACACACCAAATAAGTTTGTCAAAAGGAATGAAAACTAGGAAGATCAAAGTGAAACTTTAAAAATCTTTGGAGGAAACTTAAGGTATTCAAAAAAGGATCAATCAAATGTTAAACGCTGCAATTAAATGCCAATAGATGTCCTTCCATACTCCCAGTTTACTGGGGTTTAGTGATAACTGGTTTGGTGTCATAGTGGATGGAATAAATTGGATTTTTTAAAATCTTTAGTATAGGTGAAAATTATCAGTCTTCAAGTTCTTTTATCCCTACATATCTTTCCCTTGGTAAATACGGTAAGTTTTTCCCTAGTGCACACATGGCAAAAAGAATATACTTAGTTGAATAACTGTTTAAATGGCACATTTGATTTTCATATAGGAATATTAAAATAATTAAGGACTCTATGTCAAATTTTTAAAAATAGACCACAAAGCCACAATTCCTGTTTACACTATGTGACAATTTTTGGCTACTAAACATTAATATTCAAATTGTGATTTTCAAAACTTAATCATGTATTATGAAAATAGGTCACTTCCAAGGACAGAACACCAACAAATGCAGTCTCTACTGAAATGAAGCACAGCACTGTGGTTATATATTTTATATTTAATAAAATTGTTTCTATAAAATACACCATCTGCCAACACCTGCCTTAAAATATCGTCTTTGCCCAGTTGTTTCACTTTCGGGTTCAACTCTGCATTATAATCTTAGAGTTAAGATTAAAGGTGCAGGTCACAATCAAGTCTGTCCCATGTAGGGATTAAAGGCGAGAGTTACCACTCTCTGACCCTCCTGGCTTGACTGTGGGTGGATCTGTTCTGATATTCCAGACTGATTTTATTAAATAACATATCACCACGGAGCACAATGCAGGAAAGGAACTTTTTGAAAAAAGTAATGAAATGTACTTTTTATACAAAGTAGTTTGTACACAATGTAAATTTTGAATCCAGCTTACTTTACTCATTATCCTGGCTTTGAGAATTGTGTATAATATCCTTGGGGGGGCAATTCTTATTTAGATCATGATACATACTACTAGGGGTAAAGCAGTTTTATTGAAAGCTATATTAAATTCGATGTGTTCTAGTTAACATAGCCTAAAAAGACCACACCCGGATCCTTTTGCAGAGTACCAAGAGCTGTCTCTCCAGCTCCAACTAGTTACATTTTAAATACAGTGCTGGGGCTGGAGACATGGCTCAGCAGTTAAGAGCACTGACTGCTCTTCCAGAGGACCAGGGTTCAATTCCCAGCACCCACATGGCAGCTCACAACTGTCTGTAGTTCCAGTTTCTAGTTCCAGGCAAAACACCAAGACAAACAAACAAACAAACAAACAAAAACACTAAAAAAAAGGAATCATAAGCATTTTTTTTTTAAATACAGTGCAAAGTTAGAAATTCTACATTAAGGGCTGGAGAGATGGCTCAGAGGTTGTTAAGAGCACTGACTGCTCTTCCAGTGGTCCTGAGTTCAATTCCCAGCACCCACATAGTGGCTCACAACCATCTGTAGTGAAATCTGGTGCCCTCTTCTGTATACCGTATACACAATAAGTAAATAAATAAATAAATCTTAAAAAAATAAATTCTACATCAAAATGTTTCAAATCTGGAGGTGGAGGATGCCTGAGGCTGGAGTTTCTAAGTGTGTACTGGGTTAAATTTGCACTCTTCACAAAATTCATGTCTTCCTATAGAACTCCAGAATGTGTTTTCACACACAAAAAGGATCTCTGTAGATGCAAGTGTTTTAAGTACCAGAATCCATCTGATGTGTTGATGAATACCCTTAGTTCCAGCAGCTGGGAAGCAGAGGCAGGTGGATATCTCGATTCCAAGCCAGCTGGGGATGGCTCCTAGGTTAAGGGCACTAGCTGCTATTCTAGAGGACCTAGGTTCAACTTCCAGTACCTACAAAGTAGCTCTGTCACCATCTATAACTCTGGTTCAGGGGATCTGATCCCTCTTCTGACCTCTGTGGGCACCAGGCACACACATGGTATACATATATACAGACAAAACCTTCATACACATTAGTGAAGGAAAAGTAACAGAGCCCACTGATTGCTGTATTTATAAAAGAACTCTGTGAGGACAGTTACACAACAAGAAGAAAATGGCCATGAGAAGACCAAGGTAGAAGACTGTGCAATGCAGTTGTAGGCTAAGAAGTAAATACCAAGGACTGGGAACTAGCAGTAGAGAGGGGAGGGCATAGTGGTTTTGTCCAATCTCCAAAAGCCAGACTGGGAACACCTGGCCTCCTAAATGGTGAGAATACTTTTGTTTTAATTCATTAAGTAAGTGGTAGTTTGCAGTAGTCTAGAAAGCTAACACATGGTAAACAGGGAGTGATTAGTAGTATGTACAGGGTTTCTTTTTGGAGGAGTGATGAAACATTTTAAAACTTTGAGAACTACACACATTGAATATAGTAAAAGCACTAAAATAGTTTAAGTGGGTGAACAAAAACTCAACAGATAAATCATATTTTTCAAATTCATTTTTAATTTAAACATTTTAGTCTGTTATAGCCTCCATATAAAGAAAAATTAAAAGTGAAAACACTCACAAATTTTAAAACATTACTGAACACACTTAAAATGAATAAACAGAGCACATTTATTTTAAGTTAAAAATATTTAATATCAGATAGAAACATTGATGGTTGATAGTTTTACATGGCACATTTCATACACAGTCCAAGGGCAAAACACTGGGAAAAATTAAATGGTTTGGTAATTTGTCCACATAAAAGCATTGAACAGTGACATATATTTAACACCAATCATTACAAAACTTTTAGAGAAAACTCAGTTATCTCTGACATGTTTTCCTAGGAGAAAAAGAAAACAGTATCTTTTAAAATCCACACGATACTGGACTTAGGTTATCGATCTTTTCTAGTGACCTAAAATTTCTTCAAACAGCTTTTTTCTGTTGGTTATTAACCACTCTTATTCTGATTGGCTCTCACAATAAAGATTGACGGTGCAGAACACTTTTTACATTGCTGAATGAAACCGTATAAATTAATGATGAGTACTAAGCTTAATATTTTTCATGAAAATATTGAGTATTTCATTGAATTAGACTGAATATATTTTATGAATTGGGTATGATGTTAAATCCCTTAATCTGTGAAGTTTTATGAGAAAATATGTATGCCTAGAGCTGCTTTTGCTTACTTTAAAATGGAATACTTTGGCACTAAATGAAATAAATGAAGACAAGCAAAATACATAATACTAGATACAGTTACTTTATCAGAGTTTACCATCATGAATTATAATCCATCCTACTACTTAGTTCTTGACTCAACAGAAACACCAGACCTAACTACACAGCACTTACACAATAGGAAAATAGAATCTACAGCTAAGCTGGGGCGACTTCTCTGATGAGCATGCCCCACTCTGCCAGAATCAGTTAGATATTGGAAATTCATATGTTCAAGAAATGCTTATAACTTTTCAAGTTTTCTGGCTGAAAGGTTCTTGGTTATATGGCCAGCTAAATTATGATCTTTGAATTAAGTAAGAAAATCCAGATAAACTATTCTTTAATTGGAATCTTACTTATCAAAATACCAGACCAGACTTCATAACTGGACTATTGAAACAAACCACCAGTGGCCAGATTTCTCGGTCTCAGATGAGTGGAGAGTCCACTCATTACTCATGTTTCCAGGGTCTCTTCATTTGCTCCACAAGTATCAACAACACAAATCAGACAACTTGTGACTGGGAAAGCCCGCACTTTGGAGTTGGCAATCCATTTGTCTGTTTCTGTATTATACTCAAGGATGTGTCCTAATCTACCTACACCCTGAAAACCTGCCAGCACATAGATGATAGAGCCAACTGCTGCACACTTCACTGTCACACCCCGCCACGGCATCGGCGAAACCATCTTCCATTCATTTGATTTAATATCGTAATATTCCACATTGTCCAGACCACCTGCAAAAGAACAAAATATGAGAATTGTATCAATGATTCTTGCATCTCTTCATAGTTTTTAAAATTTTAAACATTTTATCTTCAAAATAAAATTGTTAAATCCTATAAAAAAGGAAGAGCTTTACAATCTTTACCCACATATCTACTATCTAAATACTTATTCTTAAACATAAAAGAAATTGTTAACTTTTCAGAATCATTTTTCCCCCTACAAACTTAAAAGATTTAAAAAAACCCAAAATACTTCCTACAAATGCTCTATCCTGGAAAAGAAAATAACAAAGTACCAGTGATTTACTTTCTTATTTCCTTTAATTATAACTTATTCCAAATGTTCTTCTTGCTATCTTTTAGTATTTTATGGAGAGTACCAGTGAGTAAGAGAAAAGTGATTCTTTGTTTTACTTAACACATAGAAAGGTGATAAAATGAAGTATTACCTCTAGATTCAGTTTAATTTCTCATCATTTAAACTAATTATTTAAAGTCATTATTAGCACCATTTAAAAAATGAAAAAGTCAAACAAAGCATAAAGATACTCTCATGCAGTGTTTAAAATGTTGGAAAAGTGAGTATAAATTTTTTTTTCTTTTAAACATTCATATTCCTCAATGCTCAATACTCCTTAGGCAGATATGAAAGTGTCCCATTGGCATATGGAAAGGCACAAGCCTGTCTGAGGTGGTCACCATGACTGCTTGACATTTCATAATATGCTAGTCCTAAGACATAATGCTCTGTATGGCAAATGAAGACTAAATTAACATCATATACCTAAACCGTTCTGGCCACCCACAGCAAATATCTTGTCCTTCACAAACACCAGTCCGTGATTCTTCCTGGGCTCAATCATTGAACACAGCTCAGTCCATCTGAGAGAAAAAAAAAAAAAGTTTTTAGTGTGCTTATTTACAAAAAGTAAAACAAGGCTGTGTGGTGGCGGCACGACCCTTTGGTCCCAGCATCTGGGAGGCAGAGGCAGGTGGATTTCAGTGAGTTAGTTTCGGGACAGCCAGGACTGTTATACAGAGAAATTCTAGGGGGTCGGGGTGAGGAGGTAAAATGATTCTAATGGGACAGGCCTGTTTCCCTAAACAAATGCTCACTGACTACATGTTTCATACATGTATACCCTAAGATGTCTGGGAGGCAAGGAAACACTCAAATGGTTTTAGATAACGGTTTATAGGTGGGGTAAACTGGGACATACACTACTATACTCAGCTCAGCATTCTGACCTATCAAAGAAATTATTTGCTCCCCACATGATTTAATATTAATTTTATTATCAAATACTGATTCAGATGTACTTTAGGAGATAAAAACCCCAAGACACACCTAGAAGAATGCTTAATGCTAAGAACCAATTTGTAATATTGCTACTTAAGGACAAAATTATTATTTAATTCTAAGTTTTCTCAATCAGGTGTATCTCATATTTACTGAACAAGCAGGAACAGAAAGAGGGGCTCCCATGTGCAACAAGGTCAAGTTGTTTCCTAAGGTCTCGGGCTATCCAAGTGTATGCATATTCTTCAAAGGAGAATTACATTTTTGTTGGGTTCCTTCTACCTTTTGGCATCTCCCTCCAGTGAGCTTACGGAATATAACACTGACAGAATGATTTAAAACAGATACATACGTTTCTGTGGCAGGATCATAGACTTCACAGGAACTAAGCACTCTCCCAGAAACATTGTTTCCTAAGCTTCCACCACAAACATAGATGAGGCCATTGGCCTCCACCATCCCGTGGCTGCAGCGCTGAGTTAGCATGCTGGGCTTCGTGTGCCAACTTTCAGTTCTTGTATCATAGCACTCAAATAAATATAGAGCTGAGTTTCCTGTAAAAGAAAAGGATTCACACTAAGAAGCTGAGGGCTGCCAGACCAGCTGGGGTATATAGTGGGACCGTGTTTCAACACCCTCCCTGGAAAAGAGGCCTCCCTCCCCCCTCCCCCCTCCTATCTAGTCACACTTGGCTTGGTGTAGATTCACAGTGACACGATGATAGCACCAAATGGAGAGGGAAGGAATTAAGTGTGCAGAGATCACTTTTCTACTTGCCACAATAATTTAAGAAAAAGCTCAAAGTATTGTATAGACCCTGGAAAACATTGAAACAAAAGGATGTTACACAAATTCATTACTAATTAAACTGTAGGAAAAGAAATTCATTTCAAAAGAACCATTATATAGTCTTCAAAGTCAGTTGTGCATGATAAGAATTACTAAGTTTCAAATATAAAGTTTTTAAAAATTATTTTATGTTCATTGGTGTTTTGCCTCAATGTATATCTGTGTGACGGTGTAAGATCCTCTGAAGCTAGAGTTACAGAAAGGTGTAAGCTGTCATCTGGGTGCTGGGAATTGAACCCAGGTCCACTGGAAGAGCAGCCAGGGCTCTCTCTCAACTGCTGAGTCATTTCTCCAGCTTTCAAATGTAAAGTTTTAGAACACAGCCACACTTCTCAAAATATGAGACGAAGGTAACTAAGGTAAAATCTAAATCATAAAATTTAAAAATTACTGTATGACAATAGTCTAAGACTTACTTAGTATTCTATAATTGCTACTGCCTCATTAATAGAAACTAAATGCAGGTGAGTCCTGAAGTCATCCTGGTCCTCACTTGAGTACAACATCAAGGTACCAACGTGCATTCCTGTCTGGTACACTAATTATGCATTTTAAGAGCAAAACATATATTCGCTATGTTTTGCAACGTTTATATACTGTAGAAGCTCAGTTAAAATTTTGCAAATGATCTCATTAAATAGTATGTGCTTTCTTTCCTTTCTAATAAAAATAAAAAGGACCTTAGAACTTAAGTTATTTCTTTTCTTTTTGAGACAGGGTAACCTGGGATGTCCTGCTCCTTGATAAGCAGGCCAAGCTGCCTTGAATTCAAAGAAATATGGCTGCCTTAGTGCTGGAATTAAAAGTGTATAGGAGAAGGAAGAAGTAAAAACTTAGAACAACAAAAATTTACAACAGGTAAGTAGACTAACCAAAGTATACATGTAAGTAGACCAAAGTAAAACATATTCTGAGCTAATATGAAGGTCAGCCAAAAAAAAAAATAATAATCTTTTTTATTTAATTATTAAACCTTAGATTTAAAGGTCTTCCTAGCTTTCTTTAGAAATCTACTATGTCTATTAATCTATAAAATCTATTAACCCTAGGCTGTACCTTGAATATTAACTTAGAAAAATACCCTAAAAAATTATCACTTAGACAGGTATTTATACTTGATGTAAGTACCCTACTCCAATCCATAAACACAAAAATTTAAAGCAGGTCCTGGGGATGTAACTTACTTGGTAGAGTACTGGCTTACTATGCCCAAAGTGCTAGGTTTGACACTCTGCATAGCATACCAGTGGTCATGGTGGAACAAGCATGTAATGACAGCACTAAGGAGGTAGAGCTGGAAGATCAGAAGTTCAAGATCATCCACAGCTACATAGTAAGTAGGAAGATAGCCTGGATACATGAGAACCAATCTCCAAACCAACCGGCTCCTTTTATTTTTAAAAAGCAAATGAAAACTATTCTTGAACTAGGGATACAGTGGTTCACATATGTGATCCTAGCACTCAGCAGACTGAGGCAGGCAGATAATGAGTTTGAGACCACTCTGGGCTATGAAGTAAGTAAAGCTCTAACTTGAAAAGTAGAAAAAAAAGAACATTTGTTCTTATAGTACAAAGGAAACAAAGATAATACAGATTACAAGTAACATATTCTTACTGGATCAAAAATTAAGTAAAACTCTGAAACCTTCAAAGGAAATAATATTACCTACCCACAAACAACTAATGTAATCTACAAGTAAAATGAAAATACTCTCAACTAGCACTTCATCATTATAAAATAAAGTTTATCTAGGGAGATGACATTATTTTATTTTTGTTATTTTTAATTATGTGTATATGTATTTGTGAATGCACATGCAGGTGCCTAGATGCCAAAGGCACTGGATGCCCTTCAGAGCTAGAGTAACAGGTGGCTGAAAGCCCATCAGGTGGTTATCAGGAATTGAACTCAGGTTCTCTGGAACAGTAGTATGTACCTTTAATTACTACACCATCTCTCTAGCCCCAGCATGCTGGCACTCTCATCAATTAATAATGTGAAGGATTAAAGTAAGTCTACAATGAATCAGGCTCTAAAATGTTAACAGACATGTATTTAAATTACCAAAGTATCTGGACAAATCTTCCCAATTTTTGGGAATACAAATGCCAAGATCCTTGAATTAAAATACTTCTGTTAAACGAAAATACCAGGGTCTTACCTACTTCTGAACCTCCAGATGTATAAATCTTGCCTTCTGCAGCACAGGCAGCAAGGCTGTCTCGAGGTGTTGGAGGGCCCAGTTTGGAATACCAGCTATCCTTCACAACATTGTAGCAATCCATTCGCTTTATGGGGAAAAGCTGAGAACCACCCAAAATGTATACTACATTATCCCAAAACACACAGGCTGCATCTCTTCGTTTTTCAAAGGGGCAGCGAATGTCTGTCCAGCTGTAATCCTGAAACATGAGAGGACAAGAAGCTTTCAGAAACCAAAATGACAAATCACAGAGATAATACAAAAAACATGTGTTTATTTACTAGACTGCACATACAAAATGTTTGGCTTGATGCTATCACCCAGTTTAAGCTAAGTGATTTCTTCACTGAGGGCAAGGGGAACGGACATAACTAAATGTTCCATGGCTTGGAAATAAACACATCTGGCTAGATCACTACTACCCTGACTTCTATTCTGTCATTGAAGCTTGAAGAATATAACGTTAAAAATACTTATTATTATTTTGGTTTGTTGAGAAGGGTTTATCTGTGTAGTCCTGGCTGTCCTGGAACTTGCTCTATAGACCAGGCTGACCTGGACTCAGAGATCCACCTACCTCTGACTCCCAACTGCTTGGATTAAAGACCTGCACCAGGGCAGCCCAGCTAAATCATTGTTATTTTTAGTTATGTGTCTATACGTGGGTGTGTGCATACTGAGTGCATACTCTTTAGACATTATGTGCTTCAAGTACCTGTTCTCTACAATGATTTTAAGCACCAATTAGTTCCTTAAAATCTGATCACAGTACCAATCTCCTTCCTATCTGCCTTTCTTTTTTCTTCTTCTTCCTCCTCCTCCTCAGTCTTGTTTTGCTTTTCAGGACAGGATTTCTCTGTGTAGCCCTGATTGCCCTGGAATTTGATTTGTAGACCAGGCTGGCTTCAAACTCAAGAGAGCCAAACACCTGCCTGTCTCTGCCTCCCGAGTGCTGGGATTAAAGGCATGCAGGACCACTGCCAGGTAAAAGATGCTTTTGTTTGTTTGTTTGTTTTTGTATGTGTTTTTTCTTTTAGTTTATTATTATTACTCCAACTATAACAGAAGAATAATCAATTTGAATCTACTTAATTACTGTGCATAAAACAAACTTACCCACCCAACAAGTAGATTCAAATATGAACAATAACTGTATGGAAATTTAACTCACATTTGAGTTTCATGATAACAATGATGCAACTGATACCATACAGAAGAGACAGAAAAACAAAAACGGGAGAAGCTAGCATGTTATTTGGTATGAAGAGTAACAGTAACCACTTCAGTACACCAGGAGGAGGGTAAACATACATTGGAAGTTTTTATTCGCAACAAAACTTTTAAAGTGAAAGGAAATTAAAGGTGGTAGCCTGGGTAAAATTTTGCTAGCATTTTGACTCCAGGTTCTTAATTTCACTGTAATAAAGTCTTGCTGGAAGATGGCAACATGTTTCAGTGTGTACTGTCCACATCTGCTTTCATTCAACTGGGAGCTACAACAGAAACTATATGGCCCACAATACCTAAAGTATCGGTTTGCCCCTTTACCAGATCTTTTCCTGGTTCAGACAACTGATATTCACCAATGTTCACCCCTCTCCTACCTAGTGGTAACTTACAGGATGTTTTATTTTTCTTCTTCTTTTTTTAAATGTTTATTTTTATTGAATTGATGTTTTGCCTGCATGTACAGCTGTGTCAGATCTTGGAATTACAGACAGTTGTTAGCTGCCATGTGGATGCTGGGAATCGAACTCAGATCCTCTGGAAGAACAGTCAGTGCTCTTAACGACTGAGCCATCTCTCCAGCTCCTATCTTTCCTCTTTAGCATATATCAAATGTAGAAAGCAATGGGTTTCATTGTGCTATTTTCACACATGCTTATAATGTTCTTGATTATGTTCCACATTACTCTGTCTTCTTTTCCCACATCCTTTGGGTCCTTCTTCTCTCCTGATTTCATATCATTAAAAAAAAAAGTCTACATATGAGAAAACACACAATACTGTCCAAGTCTGGTATCACCTTCTGTTTTTGGCATCCAAGGATGCTTCTACTCATCCTACTATGTATGTGCATGGGGAATGTCCCCAAAGGTATAGCATATTGACACTTTGTTTCTGCTGCTTTCCAAAATAGCTGAAAATGATCAGAATCTGGCATGAATACAATTCTCAAAGTGAGCAAAGCACTGTATGTGAATGTTAACATTGAGATAACTGTAAGAATATCAAACTGATATTTATATCTTGTTAGCATCTTTTATGTCAGATGTTCATTAGTCTAGAATATATTCTAAGAATAGAAGGGCTGATCTCCTAGGGAAAAAAGTGTATTTGCAGGAACTTTTAACTTTTGGTTTTTTTTTTAAGATTTATTTATTATGTATACAGTATACAGAAGAGGGCACCAGATGTCATCATAGATGGTTGTGAGCCACCATGTGGTTGCTGGGACTTGAACTCAGGACCTCTGGAAGAACAGTCAGTGTTCTTAACCTCTGGGCCATCTCTCCAGCCAGGAACTTTTAACTCTTAATGATAAACATTATTTTTTAAATAAGAAAAACAGAGTATTAATTATTCTGGTTTTTATCTAAACTAATTTATTAATCTAAACTAATTTATTAATTTATTAACTAAATAGTTAATCCTATTTAACTAAAATTAGGATCTTTGTCTCCCTGAGTTCTTCAGTGGCATACCTATTGATAGACAAACACAACTACAAGATAAACATAACACCATTTTGAAGCTTTAGTCTTATCCAATGGACATAGAAAGCCTAGGGATAAATACAGAGAAAACTACACTACAGAATAAAAGTATCACCATATATTCTAAAGGAGGTAGTTCTTTAAAGGAAGTACTTCTTTAAAAGTAATCTAAATGATTCTTACATATTGTACAAATCCACTGAGCAGAAAAATACAACTCAATAAACTATATCAACTCAATGCCAGGTCTCACCATGACTCTTCACACAATACTGAAAGCTATGTGGGAAATTCTCTGAAATTTTAAAAGATATCAGTTACTTTACTTTTCTATGATCTTCAATTAAACTTAGACTGAAAAGACTGGTCACTTATTCTTTTAAATGATCTCAACACCAGCTGTTTTTCAAATTAAAAATAACTGTCCAGGGACTGAAGAGATTAGCTTAGTGGCTATGAGCACATACTTGTCTTGCAAAGAACCCAGATTAGTTTCCCAGTACCAATATTGGGTGGCTCACAGCTGCTTGTAACTTTAGCTCCAGGGAATCTGTGATAGCTATTCTTGGTTGTACACTTGACCACATTTATAATTAACTAAAACCCAAGTAGATAGATATACTGTAGGTAATTTTTCCTTTTTCTCTTTATGGTTTTTTAAGACAGGGTTCTATGTGCAACAGTCCTGGCTGTCCTGGAACTTGCTTTGTAGATCAAGGCTGGCCTTGAACTCATTGAGATCTGCCTGCCTCTGCCTCCTTAGTGCTGGGATTAAAGGTATGTGCCACCATCATCCAGCTGAGGAATTTTTCTTAAATAATTTGAAGTGGGAAGACCCACTTTTATCTAGGATACACCTTCTTCAGGCAGATTATATAAGGGACATGGACCAAGAAAACTTGCTGTCTTTGTCTGCTTGTTTTGGATGGCTAGTTTGTTCCTCACTGGTAGTAGAGCCTACTTCTTTAGGATTCTGGTGTACACTGCAGGCAAGCTGAGACATCCAGCCACATGAACTGAACAATTAGGAAATTCTTGGACCTTCCATTGGTAAATAGCAATTGTGGGATTAGCTGAACCACGGTTTATAAACCATTCTAATAAATCCCTGCCACACTCTCTCAGGTCTGTGCCTACAGGGCAGCAGTTTTCAACCTGTAGATCACAACCCTTTGGTGGTTGGACAACCCTTTCAGAGAGGTTACCGAAGACTACCAGAAAACACAGACATTTACATTCCAATTTAGAACAGTAGCAAAATTACAATGATAAAGTAACAACAAAAATAATTTTATGGCAGTGGTCACTACACCATGACACCATGAGAAGTGTATGATTAAAGGGTTGCAGCTTTAGGAAGGTTGAGGAGCACTGCTCTAGAGACTCTAACCAACAGATTTTGGCGCCAGGAATGAAGTGGCCCTAATATAGTATCTGACGCCCACTTTTGACCTCCATGGGGAACTAGACTTACTCCTTACTCCTACCTGCACACATGCTCACACTGCTATTTAAAAAGAAATCTTAACATGTGTCTCAGGGTCTTCCTACATTTCAAATTTAAGAATGAAAATAACTTTAGAGGTAGCAAGATAATTCAGGGGGTAAAGATGCTTGTTACAGTTGAAGATCTGAGCTTAATCTTAGAGACCTATAATTTATACTGTTTCTAAAAATAAATAAATAAATGAATAACTTTCAGGTTTTCTTAGTTCTGAAAACCTTGCCATGTTGTAGAGGCACATCTCAAACTCTTGGTTTCAAGTGCAACTACAGGCACAGAACATCATGCCTGGCTCTTGTTATCTAACATATTTAATGACAGTTCATTTTAAACTCAATTGTTTAATACCTTTAGCTACAAATAATATTGTTTTTTATTTAAATTTTTTCCCATACCCACCACTGTTCCCCCTCCCAGCTCATCTCCCAGTTCTCCCCCGCCAGCCTCTTTCTGACCCAACCACCCATCCATTCTCCAGAGAAGGCAAGAAATCCCAAAGTGAGTCTGTTTGGTTTGGCATATCCAGTAGGTCTGAGTCTCTTCCCCAAGTATCAAGACCTGAATTTAATTCCTGGAAAAATTCACATGGTGAGTTTATGAGCGCTCATGTTAGGACACACATAATAGAAAAACAGAATCAAGTCGCTCAAGTTGTTCTCTCATCTCCACATGCACATCATGGCATGTTCATGATCCTACCCCCCCAACAAAGTAAACACAAAAAGACTGAAGTTAATATACTTAATCTTGTAAGGTCTTTAAGGAAGGCAGAGCAATCAATGGGGAATCTGTTGAGTGTGTTTCAATTTCTTCCCCACTCTATATGAATATGAAGGTAATCTATCTACTGGTAGACTCAAGTAGAATATCTACTGTGAACAAGCTAAAGAGAACAATAGTTCATGACTGTGAGCTTCATGCCAATAGCTGAGGAAACTCCCGGGTGCCCATGATGATTCCTGTCACATTCCAGCAATATCAGCTGCTGAGGCTCATACCAAGAGTCCACTCTACGTGACTCTTACTAAAGTCAGTCTGTCTCTCACTTTGAGACACAGTTTCACTGTGTATCCCTGGCTCACCTGAAACTCAGAGATCTACCTGCTTTTGTTTCTGCCTCCAGAGTGCTGGGATGAAAGGCGTGGACCATCATGCCCAGTTCAAAAGTCTTAATTTTAAAAGAGTAATGCCAGTTTCCTTTAAGGTCTACTCTAACTTTAGACATGTTCTTTCAAAATCACACACAATATATAACTGTCAAATTCCACTTCTCATCACAAGGTAGAACTGTTTCCTTAACCTTGTTTAAGAGAAAAGGAGGCAATTATACTCTGAGATAAAACTAGTGTGATAATCTTTAGTAAACAGTATTTCTACTGAGAAAATGTGCCCTGGGCTGAAGATAAAATTTTTTGAGGGGGATGGGGTGAGTTTATATTTAGTTCCTACCCCATAAAACCAAGAAATAAAATTCCCTGTGAAATGTAGAAATGTTGTATTTGTTCACTCTTCATACACTTGAGTCCTTAGAAGAGACCAATACTAGCCTCATACTTGGTTTGAGTGAGCAAATGCACTCAGAATTTGTAATTCCTGAGGCCAGGGAGGGATGGGGGAACGGCCTCTGAACAAACTTTTGAATTCTGCATAACCAATAATATACATAGTTTTCTACCTTTGTAATATATGTGCACAGGCCCTCTGCTGGATTTATCATTTTTGTTTTCTTACAAGAATATGCTAGATCCAATCTTCTCTATGGCACAGTCTCCCTTTCCTTCAGGACAGGAAAGTGGCTAAATGAAGATTTTCATAAAGTTCTAAGCCCTCAGCCCATCCTTTCATTAGGAATCCAAGTGAAAATCGGTCAATACTTTTATTTAGGCATTAATATCATAATACATTACCATGCTATAGCTAAACACACACAAAGAGAAACACAACACTTGTAAAATTAATTCTTTTAACAATCACTAAACACTTGAAAACTGAAAAATAGGTACAGGATGGGAAAAAGGAAGAAGCTTTTTAACTATTTTTGTTATCACTTTTTTTGTCATCAATTAATACAAACATCTGCCTTCTGTTACCAGTAATATCCAAAGACTATCAAAGAGGCTTCTAGGGAGTTGATGGACAGCTCAATTAACAAGCACTGCTTAAAATGTGTCCTCTTGGAAGGAGATCACATCTCTAAACGGATCCACACAAATGATTCCCATTAGTGAGTCAAAACCATTTTAATACTTCTGAACATATTAATGAATTTCAAAGTAAATCAACTCCTTTTTGTTATTTCTTATTAAACATTCTATTATATGACTAATGATATAATGCTCAATTGGGGCATCCCAATTAAGTAATGAATTAAGTAATAATTACGTAATAATTAAATAATTAAATAAGTAAATAATTAAGTAATAAATCACCTTGTCTATTTAGTATTAGAAATAATTAGGACTAACCAACTTAAATATTAAAATGTTTTAACAACAACTGGCCAAAACTGTTCAAGATGATTTTTTATAGCAGAAAGGACAGCAGCTAAGTCTTCTAAGAGAAACCATAAATACATACGATAAGTAGATTCTGGTAGTGCTTAGCTTCAGGGAATAAGAAAAAATAGATGGAATGACATTTTTAAAATAAGTAGATAATTCCTCCATCATTTAAATTTTCAATACTGGAGTCTAAAAACTTATGATTTAGTACAAAAGAAGGCAATGGGTCATTTTAAAGAACAAAGCAAGACGACAAGTGAGAATTCTGAAGTTACAGTCTCAGTACCAGGGCCGTGGAGAATATTCACCATTTTTCAACTGTCCAATAAAAAAACAACACCAAGGGAAGTGTTAGAGTTACAGGTTAAAAGTGTCAGGGTTATTTTCATTTGTCTTATATTAGCAATGACGCTCCTTGCCTCCCAAATGAGTTCAAGATTCTTCTGGCCCAATTATATACATCAGAATATAATTTCTTTTCTTTTCTTTTCTTTTCTTTTCTTTTTTTTTAAGACAATGCTTCTCTGTGTAACAATCTTGGTTATCCTAGAGCTCCCTTGCAGACCAGGATGGCCTTGAACTCACTAAGCTCTGCTGCCTTTGCCTCCCACGTGCTGGGGTTAGAGCTTTCTGCCCCCATGGCCTGACTTCATTATTTTTTTTTTCTGCCTAAATAAACACAACATCTAGGTTTTAAAGGTAGAACTGATTATTACCTAAAAGGTGTAGTTTGTAAAAAGTGATTTAAACTGCTAGAATTTCAGTTCATGTTTGGGAAGGGTATTATTTTTCCCTTCTTCACTCAAAAGGAGCCTATTAAAAAAAAATTAACACTTAAATTTCAACAAGCTTACCTTCACCTGGTATGAAACAGGTATGCGGGCATGTCTTTTAAATACACTATAGAAATTGTGTTTATTGGCTTGTATTATCCAGGCACCATTCTCAAAGCAGCCACTTCTTCTAATGTGAAAGAAGCCATATGTAGTCCTTGATTTTGAGGTTGAAGGAGGGATGGCTCAGAAGTAATTTCTGGGTGACAACAGCCCAACACGGACTAACAAATATGATACTGAATGTGATCCTTTTCTTGGGAAGGTGTTTTGGGTATCTGACAGCATATCACTTACTTTTGGGGTTATGGAATTAATGTTCTCTACAGAAGTCTCTACAAAATAGAAGAGGAGCTAGCAATAATGTTAACTACAGTTATCACTGAATCAGGACAGGTATGGTCTTAACTAGACCAGATTGACAAAAGCTGTAAATCTGGCATATGGCTAACATGTGGGCTAAGGCTATCAATGTACTACAGGGAATTTCTTGTCAACTGTCAGAGAAAACGATGTCATGACTACACCATAATATAAACTGCAGGGCACCTGGACCAGTTCATCTTTATAAAGGTGGCTGGTCATAGGCAATGTTGTTGCTGCTCATGATGTTCAGCAGTTCTGGAGACCAAGACAATAAAGAATCCTCAGTGTCTTAGTAAAGACAGAAGATGAGCTAGCTAAGAATACAGTGTTGGTTACTTTAATGGTCCTGAGCACAGGTTAGAAAACAATGGCCCAGAGGCCAAATCCAGTCCACCATTTGTTTTTCTAGATAAAATTTTATGGAATAAAACTATTCCCATTTGTTAATATACTGTTTATGACTATCTTTTATAGCAACATAACTGAGTAGCTGTGGCAGAGAAAGTATGGTCTGCAAAAATGTCATTATTTTCTCTGGTGTTTTTGCAAAAGTCTGTCAATCCCCGGTCTATAGTACGTTGGTATTATACTTAATAATATAAGTATAATTAAGGAGGACAGATTAATGCCCCAGCTCTGCCTATATATTAGGAGAGATGTGGCTGTTCCTTTTAAACTCCAGAGCAGAAAGCCTTCTAATAAGTGGAACAAGTTTTGGTAGTATGGCCAAGCAGCTCA
Organism: Sigmodon hispidus; assembly: GCA_004025045.1. Lineage (NCBI taxonomy): Eukaryota > Metazoa > Chordata > Mammalia > Rodentia > Cricetidae > Sigmodon > Sigmodon hispidus. The sequence goes on from PVIH01004156.1 coordinate 88,465, forward strand.
GGTAAACCTGTGATTCTGGGGCAACAGATACTTCTGCATAGCTTCAGGATTGTCCTAATAAGATCACAGTACACACCTGGGATTATGAAGCAAACAAAGCAACTTTGAGTAGGTATCTGTCTTCTGAGTACATAGTTCTTGCTTTTGCCAGTTTGTTCTAACAGCAGTAAATGTCTGACACCAGGCAACCAACCATATCATTAACTCATACCCAATAGTTGTAATTAATTTAACCACAAAACTAGATGGCACCAACCAATTATGTTGTATATAAACACAAAACTGGATTTATGGAGGTTTCAAATGAGGACTGTAGGTCTTAAGTGCTTGCAAGGCCAACAATTTATAGTGCCTGAGCCATCTATCCATTTTAGGTATGGGTAGGGGGCTGTCAAAGGTCAGTTTTTTTTTTTTTAAAAGTAATTTTTGAAGCATTGTTAATGGCCTAGATGAACACAAACAAACAAACCAACCCAAAAAGAATGCAAGACTGCTGACAAAGATAGGTGAGCATAAATAGTATCTTGTATACAAAACTGCATCTATGCCTTCCTCCTCCGGTGAACCTGATGGGTACTCAATCAGTATGTATGAATGATCACAGTGCTACTGAGAGGCTGTCTAAGCCAGTAGTCATATAAGTTACAGTTTCCTAAGGCCAATATTGCTGGTCAGTGCTATTATCAGTGACAGTGACAAATTCTAAATCCTGATTTGTTACCATAATCTGAGGGAACCACTTAGTTACCCAGTACCAAGCTACCACACTCTTACATCCATTTGTAAGGAGACGATGCTTGCCTTCCCAGGAATTGATACTTAATACAGATTTGGACTGTTCATTTCTGTCTTGACATTCCTATGCTTTTATAAATACTTTTATATATCAATACTATATTATTACACAGATGTCTTGAAGGACCTTCTTTACATAGAAAAAGGTATCAGACAAGTAGCCTAATGTTAATAGGATGTTGTTCACGAGTACTAACTATCAATAGAAAAGGGGGTAGGGCTTAGATAAAAGAAAGATATCTTGTTATGCTTAGATTCTGCCTGGGTTATGGATACCTTATTGCAAATTCTGGGTGTTATCATTTAGTACTTTGGTACTTGCTCTGCTCCAGCAATACATCAGAAAAATATTGTATTTCCCCACATCCAAACACACAGAACTAAGACACAAAGAGAAATATAAATGGACCATGTCAAATCTGTAACTTAACATCTATGTATTTTTTAACTTGTGTCCTTAGATCTATGACTCATATTTTGCCCTCTAATTAAAATATACTGGAATTAAATGTGCTGGAAAACAGACTAAAATTGTTAATTGTTTCTAGATAGTTGAATAAAGTTATCTATCTTTGTTTCTTTGTGACTACATTTTTTTCAAATTGTCTAGAATGACAATGTATTATAATTACTAGAAAAAAGAAAATATATCTAGTCTAAGAAGCTGATTTTTACTGAAGATAATCACCTAATGAAAACAAGAATGAGTGCATGGACTTGCTAACGAAGACTGAACTTTGTTTCTTCTGTAGTGGTTCCTTTTAAAGCACTCCATAGTTGTTATAGGGAACATTTGCAATCTAATTCTCAATTTCCTTACCCTATAAATCAATAATTAGCAAGCCATCACTACTCACCATATTAGATATGTTAGTGTCTATATGTACTCAGTCTCTTCAAAATAAACATTGGAAAAAATAGTTACCTTTGGGTTAAAATATCTACAAGACTGTGGCTGGGAGCCCCCAAACAGAGCTATACGGTAATCATGTTTCTTTCTTCTGGGCCGTGTGCCACCAGCAAGCTCTTCTCGATCCTCAGGAGACAGTAGATGGTATCTCATTCCACCTGAACAAAATACATGGTAACTCTTTAAAAGCTGCAGGCACTACTAAGTCAAGGCTTTGGAAAGTAAGGTAGGAGCTAGAGAGATGGCTCAGAGCTTAACAGCACTGACTGCTCTTTCAGAGGTCCTGAGTTCAATTCCCTGCAACTATATGGTTGCTCACAGCCATCTATACTAAGAGCTGATGCCCTCTTCTTGTGTGCAGACAAACATGTAGACAGAACAGTGTATAATTAATAAAACTTTAAAAAAGAAATTAAAGTAGTCTTATTTTTTTTAACCCCCCATTGTAACTTAAAATTATTTTTTTGATCCCTCTAGTGTTCTAGGAAGGAGAGAGAGGCAGAATAAATGTCTAAGAATCCTCATTTTAATTAACTCACCACCCTCAGCAATCTATTACTAAGAGTAATACCCACTTACTACGTACCAATGAATTGTCTCATTACTAATAGTTGTCAAAATAATAATTACTGAAATCTAGATCTCTTAAACCCAGCAACCTCAATCTTTTTCCATGAAGAAGATTTCACTATGTAACACAGGAGGCTGTCCTTTAGCTGGTAAGCCTGCTGCTTCAGTTCCTTAGTGCTAAGATAACAAATGTGAACCACTACCATCAGCTCTCTGTCCTAACTGCATATCACAATCATGTAAGACATCTCTTTATCCTGGTTCCCACTACAGACCAGTTAAAACCTCTAGTTGTAGGCATCAGGTGTGGTAAAGGTCCCCATCTTACTTTTCATGTAAGTGTGTCTCAAACAGAAGCAGCTTTGGAACCTGGAACTTTGTTAGAAATGCTGAATCCCACCACCTACAAAACCATTATCTATGTACTTAACAATCCCAAGTGAATTCAGATGTATATAAAACTCTCAGAAAGACTATCTTAGATCAAATGCAAGGAGGATTCCACTCTATTATGGATCTTCCTTGATTTGGTTGATTTACACAATCAAAAACTATTTAAGATGTCATTTTAAATTAGTATGGAAAAAAATGAATTGTTTATTAATGTTAGACAACACAGGGAAAAAACTTCTCCCACCTCATATTTTCTTCTCAACAAAAATTAAAATTTGAAAAAAAATCTCATAAATGTTGAAAAGGAAAAGTGGAAAACTAGGAAAATATTTATTATATAAAACAAATTACAAAGCTATCCTATTAGTAAGATTAAGTCCCACAACTTCACAAAAAAGTAGATTAAGTACTTAGATATAGTTCACAAAAACCAAAGCCAAAGCAAAAACCAAAACCAAAACCAATTCTTCAACATATAAAACATGCTTGACTATTTATTACAACTTTTCATTCAGATTTACAGAGAACAAACAGTTGAGCACAGAGCTATAAAGACCCAAATGAAAGCGCCAACCCAGTCCACACACTTCTGTCTGTTTAGTCTTGTGTGGATTAGCTCTTAACTGACTCATGGGCAAAACCACATTCAAGAGTTGACAATAAAAATAACAAGGAAGAACAATCAAAGATAACACAGGCAATAAACATCTGAGAAAAGTTAAGATTTTACACTAGTTAAACAAGAAACAAGGGGACTGGAGAGATGGCTCACTGGTTAAGAGCACTGATTGCTCTTCCAGAGGTTACAAGTTCAATTCCCAGCAACTACATGGTGGCTCACAACCATCTGTAATAAGAGCTGGTGCCCTCTTCTGGCCTACAGTCATACATGCAGGCAGGATACTGTATACATAATAAATAAGTAAATCTTAAAAAAAAATTTTCAAAGTAGGAACTCATCAAAATTAAAAATAGCTCAAATATATCAGGTTTAAAAAGAAAAAGCTCTCAGATGAGGGCTAAAAAAAAAAAAAGGAAGATGAGATCAATATTAAGTGGCTGAAAAACCACAGTATTAATAAAGAACTTAGAAATCAAGTGCAGGGAGGTAGGGGTAGGTGGAACTCTTTGTTGGGGGCCAGCCTGGTCTACAAACAAGTTCCAGAACAGCTAGGGGCTGTAGAACAGAGAAACCCTGTCTCAAAAAAAAAAATAAAGAAAAAAAAAATCAATGTTCAACTTGATCTTAAAATACACATTACTGCAAACTTTCAAAAACATCAAGATTAAATAACATATACTGATTATATGAGAAATAAAAAAAAAATCAAGTTAGTACTAGAACTCCCAACAATAGTGTGAGCATTCTGCAGATGACGGAGCAATGCATTCAAGAGTTTAAATGCAAAAATATTTTCAGCATGTGTAGTTTAACTAGCTTCAGTGTTTTATAGATGAGATTTATTAATTCTCCAAGAATTTTATCAATCATCAGAAACCTTTAGAAGATGTGCTCCATCATACAGAATGCAGAAAGGGGGAAGTCAAGAATGACAGGCCACACCTGTAATCTCAGGAGAGGGAAGGCAGGAGATTTTGAGTTTCAGGTCAACCTGAACCTGGGCTTCATAGTGAGAGAAACTTTGCCTCAAGACAAACAAAAACAAGAAAGAGGAAAGGAAACATGTACTCAGAAGAGAACAGATTGAAAAGATACTCTAGAATGGTAAAGGAGAGTAAAGGACAAGAAATGGACACCAGGTCTACGCTGGAGCGCAAGCAGCCCATGCTGGAATAGGCAGAAGCAAAGCACTGAAAGAGATGTTTGAAAGAGTTAAAAACAATGGGTTAACTACACAATTTTATAGAGGAGCATTTTATGAAAGTAAGACTTCTAGGTTGACAAAAAAAAAAAAAAAAGAAACCAGCATATCATTTGCTCTAGGCAAATGAGAAAATCTGTTTAGGAAAAAAGAAATGTCAAGATGGAACACTACTTGGTTAAATAAAATAAAAAGAAAACACTAAGTACATGGAAGCTACTGTGTACAAATTAGCAAAAGCCCAAGGGAGAAGAAAACTTTTTCATTATAAAATAAGGGCTAAGGCTAATCCTTTTCAGGAAGCTGAGACCCCACCCTAAAAGACACAGTCTTGAATGTTTTTCCCTGGCTATGAGTCTGATTCACTGAATGAGTTTTTAGTCCAAGGTAAACGGCTATGTGATCCATATATCAATGGGTATGAAGGCAACTTACTTATCACCATTTTAAGGCATTCTGGATTGTCTTGAATGAGAGGTTCAGCTTGCACTGTCTTACTTAGGAAATTCTTTGATATAAGAGGAAATCTGACTTTAGCAAGAATATCAACCATAAATGGCTGGCGATTAGGCTCATCATACTTCAACCATCTCACTGCAGCATCATAAACCTAAAGGGGAAAAACAGAACAGTAAAGTTCTGCGATGGCAGCAACATTCCAAACATCTGTTTTCACCCTCACATTGAAAGGAGGACAATTATTCTCAGTCTTTTGTCCACATACTAGTTTGCATTTTTTTAACACTTGACTATATCTCAAACACTTTACACACTGTGTTAGTGAGCCTTACAGGCAGTATGTTTGCTATACCTAACTACTAATACACACACAGTGATGGGAAGGATATTAAAAATTGTGATTTAAAAAAAAGAATTTATGAGACTGGAGAGATGGCTCAGCTGTTAAAGCACATACTGCTCTTCTAGAGGCCCTAAGTTTGGTTCCTACCACCTGTGTCAGGCAAGTTACAACAGTCTCTAGCTCCAGCTCCAGAGAATCCAATGTCTCTGCTTTCTAAGGGCACTTGTACACAAGTACACATATCTATACACATATACATGCAATTAAAATAATAGAATTCTGTAAGCAAATGTATTTTTACTTATGTCTGTGTATGCATCTCCATGTGTTTGTGGGTACCTGCAGAGGCCAGAAGAGGTTACATTCTTTGTAGCTCGAGTTACAGGTAGTAGTGACACATCTGACATGAACTGGGAACTGAACTTCTTGAGAAAAGCAGCAAGTGCTTATAACCACTGAGCCATCTCTCCAGTCCCAAAATTTGTGGGTATGTCTTTTTTTTTTTTTAAAACAAACAAACAAACCAACAACAAACCATTGCTTCCTTTTCAGAAGCAGTCATATGATACTGAAAGAAGCCTACTGGCCAGTGATAGCCCCAACATAAGCTCAAGCCCAGGAACACAGGTTTCCCAAGAGGGCTTCCATTCCAAGGGATAAGGGAGTTATTTAACTTTTTTTTTTTTTTTTTTTAAGATTTATTATGTATTCAGTACACAGAAGAGGGCAGCAGATGTCATCACAGATAGTTTCTGCTTCTAGAAAAATCAAGACACAACTCTACATTTAATAAGATTTGGGATATTTATAAGAATTGCTTTCAAAACTAATACTGTAAGCATTCATTTAACTGCATTGAACAAGTTCAACATCATTATATAATTTATAAAACACTAAACAGCACCAACAACTTATTTCATATACATACTTACTTATCTACTACACATATATTTGAACTAGTTAATAAAGTATGGAAAATGGAATTTTCAAGAGAGGCTTTTTATTTTACAGTTTTGGTCTTTTGGCTGCAATCAAGTGCATAACAGACTTAGGTTAAGTATTCTCTGCACCTAATCACTGTAGTGTGAAGCATCTGCTATGATCATTGAGTTAATACTCCTATATTAATAGTATACCATTTTGGGGGCTGGAGAAATGGCTCAGCGGTTAAGAGCACTGACTGTTCTTCCAGAGGACCTGAGTTCAATTCCCAGCAACCACATGGCAGCTAACAACTGTCTGTGATTCCAAGATCTGACATCCTTACATACTTATACATGCAGGCAAAGCACCAATTCACATAAAAGTAAATAAATAAATATTTAAAAAAAATAGTATACCATTTTTATATTTCTTTCTAGCACTATTTTCCTTCCCATGACCCAATAAAAAAGACCACATTATATTAAATCAGTTTATTTAGTCTGTAGGAGCTTCTTAGACTTTCCTTCTTTCTGATAACCTTAACAGTTCTCAACTCTGGCAGGTAAACTGCCCTCAATTTCAGTTTGTTTGATGCCTTGTGTATTAACCTAGTGTTATGCTTTGTGGTGTGAGTGTATGACCACAGTGATTGTCTTAGGCTTCTATTGCTGTGTTAAAACACCATGACCAAAAATAACTTGGGGAAAAGTTGGAACAGGAATTCAAGGCAGGAACCTAGACGCCGGGGACGAAGCAGAAGCCATGGGGAACTTGCTTATTGGTTTGTTCAGCTTGCTTATACATACCAGGATGACTTTCCCAGAGGTTGTACCACCCAGGGAGCTAGACCTTCCCATATTAATCATTAATCAAGAAAATGTCCCACAGACATGTCTATAGGCCATCTTATAAAGACATTTTCTCAAATTTAAGATTCCTTCTTTCCAGGTATGCCTTGGTTTGTATCAAGTAGACAAAACCCAACCAAACCAGTGATGATTTGCTGTCTGATAACAACAAGTGAGCATGTACTCAATATAACATCACCAATGACCACCAATAGACAGTAGACATCAGGTTTTCCAGTATAAAGTCACTTTTTCTTCACTCAAATACAAACCAGTTAATTTTGATAAGAAAACTAATATAGATTTTTTTCCTTAAAACTATTTATTTATATTTTATGTGCATTGGTGTTTTGCCTGCATATATGTTTGTGGGAAGGTGTCAGGCCATGTGGGTGCTGGGAATTGAACCCAGGTGCTCTAGAAGAACAGCCTGTGCTCTTATAACCACTTAGTCATCTCTCTGGTCCCAAGAACTAACTTTTTTTTTTTTTAATCTTACTTCTGTTTCTCTTGAGCCAGGGTCATATTACATTCTAACTGGTTTCAACATCTTGGGTTCAATTAGTTCTACTTGATCCTCCTAGGTAAAAAACTTTGGGCACGATGCTCTGCCTGACATATAGAACTTTTTTTTAATCAGTCAAATCCTTCAACCTAAAAATTCTATGTTATAAACAATGGCAAAATAACATGGCTTAGTGCAAATCTTTTTTTCTCTTGTAAAGAAAAATATCTATTCAACATATGATATCAGTATACTCATTTCCTATTGCAGCAATCTACTACAAATTTTAGTGGCCTAAAATAAAGAAGGACTGAGTGAGTCTATTGAAGTCACACAACCTGCCCCTAAATACGTTTGGTGAATTTACATGCCTAACACTTAAACGGATGTTTCTAGAGAACAGAATGTAAATCAAGGTCCCAGAAGGTGTAAGTGGAGGGCCCCATAGGACAAATTACCTCTTGACCATTTCTAGTCTCTTATTACCTGTCTGTACTATGGACCTCCTCCACCTCTAAAACAGCAATGACGGATCAAATCTTTTGTATACCATACCCTCTTGCACAACAAAGGACCCTTATGGTTATGATTATATAGTTACATGTAATTATAACCTACCGATCCTCTCATCCTCGTCTTGGTCACATGCTCTCAGTTCCCCACCACATGTATGCAAGGTAACAAGTTCAGGAAGTCTTTTGGAGGAGGTATTGCTGTGCCTAACAGGGTACCCAATAGTTTTATCTCTACCATTAAGTCTGTAGTTCAAACAGTCTTAACTTTTCCAATGATAAAGGCTTTGTGGTGATGTATTTACTATAAAGAATACACTCCCTCCTAACATGAGAACTTTGTTGTCATTTATTGAAACCTCATCATGTAGAAGGAATGATAGGGAATTTTCTACCTGATCCTCAGCTCTCACAGTCAGCGTGTCCTGGCTGAGAAGCTGTGTTACTCGTTTGACATCAAGTTGAAGAAATTCATCCGTTTTATAAACTTCAGTAAAATGCTGATGAATAAAGTCGTCTGCTGTTGCTTTCAGTTCAGGACAGTCCAGACACTCTGCAAGCACACTTATACCTAAACACAGAGAGAGAAGGAAAATAGAAGACATTGCTTTTAGAAAAACCACATGTTTATTTCCCCAGAACTTGAGAAGACAATACAGGAAAATCTCAAACTTGAGGCTGGTCAGGACTACAGAGTACTACACTGATTTAAAAAAAAAAAAAAAAGTACTATGTGTTTCAGGGAGGTACAGGAGAGGAGATAAAACAAGGCTTGGAGAAAATTTAAATAGATCTCATGAATCCCAATAATCTATTTTTTGGTGACAATAAGTATCAAACTTCTCAGGCATTGTTAAACACTTTCTTTCACAAACAACTTAAAACTAGGTAGCTAGCTTACTTAAACAATGAGATGATTTTTGTTAGGGATTGCAGTGAACTTTTGGATTGCTTTGGGCGTATAGCTACAACATAGAGGAAGAGGTCTATGTAAGAACTAGAGTTGGGCTAGGAGATGGTTCATCAGATAAAAGGGCTTGTCAGCAAGCCTGATATCCCTGGGACCCATATGGAAGAAAGGAATCAACTCCAAACGTTGTCTCCTGATACCAGATTCATTAATTCATAATACATTGAATTAAAAAAAAAACAACTTGACATTTCAACTTATTCCACTGTAAATTAATTATGACATTCAGCTTTTCTTACACCCTTTTCTTATACTTTACCGATGTATATATATTTTTTTTCCTCCCTTAAAATTTTGCATATTTTTCCAGGGGCTGGAGAAATGGCTCAGTGGTTAAGAGTGCTGGCTGTTCTTTCAAAGGTTCTGAGTTCAATTCCCAGTAACCACATAGCAGCTCACAACCATCTATAATAGAATTTGATTTCCTCTTCTGGCATGAAAACAGGTCACCTATATACATAAAATAAATATTTTTAAAAGTTTTGTGTAGTTTCCATCCAGCCTTTTCCCAATTATTCTACTTTGTTTCAGAGGTAATTCTCTATGTTCTATATAATAAGGCGAAGTACTGTCCATAGGCCAAATCTAGTCAGTCCTCAGTCTGTGTGTGTGCCACCTTGCTAGGGTTCCTGTTTCTATGTTTCATGTTTAAATGCTTGAAAGGGGGAGGAGGGGGAGGGGAGGGGGCAGAAGGAAAAGGAGGAGAAATGGGGGATGACAAATGTTAACAAAGCCTAAAATATTTACTATCTATTCCTTCACAGAAAAAGTTTGGCAAGTCCTCTTAGATTATCTTGGAGTGTGAGTTTGCAAAGAAATGCCTTTCTAAATATTAACTGAGTCCCTCCACCTCATGTTTCAATAATTATTAAACCCAGAGCTAGGTGTCTGGTTTTTTTTTTTTGTTTTGTTTTGTTTTTTGTTTTTTTGGTAGCCCTGGGTGCTTAGAACTTGCTGCTAGTCTCAACTCATAGAGATCTGCCTGCTTCTGCCTCCCAAATGCTGAGATTAAAGGCACTACCATGTCTGGCCAATACAGAGTTTTGATGCTTCCCTATTTATATTATAACTCATTACTACCAACCAATCTGTCAGGGTAGCTTGTATCTTTCATCTCCCTTGTAAAAATGCACTGACTCGATGCCATAACATTCTGAACGTTCATGGCAAGAAGCATGCTACTTTTAATGTATTTGCTTGCATCAGTGAGATGACTACATTTGGTCCATGGCTTATGATTTACGTTTCTGCTGATTGGTAAATGAGGTCTCAATATGTTGTCCAGATTTGCCTTAAATTCATAGCCTTTTTTTGCTTCAGTCTCTTGAGTGCTAGACTTACAGGCATGTGCCAACCATAACCAACTGAATCCTTTTCATTTTCTTAGACATCACAGATAGATACTGACAGCACAGAAGTGCCTTCATCACCTATTGCTATGTTTATTAAGCTTGTTAGAGACCTTTGAGACTTCTAGACAGTGGAAGAGAATTTCTAGACAGTGGCACAGAATTTCTGAGTAAGTCCTCTATTACTTATCTAAATCTTTAGAGGGCAGTTTTAGCTTTCAAAGTATTAAAACTAGAGTTCCTTTAAATTTCCTGTCACCACACACATTAATCTTCTCCAGCATTATCATTTTTTAAAAAGTAATTTTACATGTGTTTTGTCTGCATATATGTCTGTGCAAAATGTGCGTGCAGTGCTCACAAAAGTGAAATGAAGGTGTTAGACCTTTGAAACTAGAGAGTTACAGACAGTTGTGAGCCTTCATATGGGTGCTGGGAAACTCAATCTAGATCTTCTGCAAGAGCAATAAGTACCCTCAACCACTGAGCTATCTCTCCAGATCCCATTATTATCATCTTCAGTTGGAGAAGAAAATAATTCTTTCTAAAGAATTTAGCACTAAAATAATAATGGTTCTAAGTGAAGCTAAAGTTATATGTACATTTATTTGTACACACACATATAGCTGTTCTTTGTTCAAAGTTGGCATTATGGGAATTTTATTTCTGGGAAGCTTCTACCCTTTTTTACTGATCTCGAATTTAAATAAAAATTAATCTCAACTTTCTGTGCATACTGACACTAACTCATAAAGATCAGGCTCTCTGTTTCTGAAGACAGCTTGGTCTTGCCCTTTGTTTTCCTAGCTACAGATCCAATCCTGATGCTGTTCTTTGAGCTTTCCTTCTTTACCAGACTTTGAAAGGTTTTCTTACTTCTTTGAGCAAGATGCTTAAGTCAAGAAAGACTAAAATTTCTTTCTACAAAATGCTTTGATTATACTCCAAAGATTATTTATTGTGTTATAATCGTTTTATATTCTTAAATAGCCTGTAATGTAGTTTTTAATACTTCTTTAAATTTTTCTTTTAAATTACTCAGTTAAATTTTAAGTGCAGAAAGTGGCGCTAGAGGAAACAAATGCCCCTGAAGCTGCTTTCTTGCTTTATTGCAATGTTGTTGGGGGCTAGGACCTGTTTCCTTCCTTTTAGGAGCTACATGTTTTCTGTTGCTGGTAATCAGTATTTGTAAATATTCCGAGGAAATAATCCTGTACTCACTCATTCCCTGATCACAGTATAAAATAAAACATTCTGTTATCTCTATCTAAACAAGTTAGTTATTCAAATTCTACTTTTTCTAAGCCCAGCTTTTAAGGTATGGGCAGTTTATGAAATTATGTATCACAGCCTCTCAAATTCCCTTTCTGTTTAAAACAACAAAAGTCATCTTATTTTTCCGGGCACAGTAGCCCATGCCTTTAATCCCAGCCCCCAGGAGGCAGAGGCAGGTGAGTTTCTGTAAATTTGAGACCAGCTCTGGTATACATATGGAGTTCCCAGGCCAGGCAAGGCTCTAAACCTGGTCTCACAAAACAAAAAAGCTCATTTTGCCACCATTAAAAAGACTACCCAGGATATTCTTACTGATGAAGCTAGTACTCTCATGTTCTTTCTATAGTTGGAAACTAAACCTTTAAACACAGAAGTCATTTTGTGGGGCACCTCATACTCAACCACAGTAGGATAGAAATAGTTGTTTGTTTTGGTAACCTATCATTTATCTCTAGAAACTTATGAATTTTATGTTACTTTTTTTGGTGGCAAATACATGTAACAAAATCTACCACCAGTCACATTTAGTATACTCATGTCATCCTGGCATCATCATCTAGCTCCATGACATTTTTATCACCTCAAATCTAAGCTCTTGATTTTTAAAGATGAAAAGCATCACTAAAATATATCTAAAAAATATTTTAGTTCATGAGTCAGACCTTTTCCTTGCAGTTTGCTGATTCTTTTGTCAACCCCTGCTTTACATCAGTGTACTGCTTCTTCATCTAATGGCTCTTTCATTTTTCATTAATTTTTATTTATTTGTAGTACTGTATCATGAGACAGTTTCCCAATTGATCTTTAGTTTGAATTAGTCTGATTAAATATCAAGACTGAAAAACCATGAGGCTTTTGCCCTTCAAACATCTTTTCTGTTTATTGTTATCTCAATTTTTCAAGACAAGGCTTCTCTGTATAGCCTTTACTGTTGGAACTTGCTTTGTAGGCTAGGCTGGCCTTGAACTCAGAGATTTGCCTGCCTCTGCCTCCTGAGTGCTGAGATTAAAGATGCACCACACCATCACCTGCCTTATCTTTTCTATTTTTAATTTTATTTCTATTTCTTACATTATATTTGTCCCTAGGAGCTACTCTTTGAGACTGTTTAGTCTAATTTTTCTGTCTCTCCAACTACTAGGTTTCCTTGAACTTTGTATGGTTTTGTTATTTTGAGACTAGTTTCAGTATATAGTCCGGCTTGCCTGGACTAGCTATATAAACTAGCCTCTGCTCTCTCAGTACTCAATTATAGGTATGCATGTCTGACTGTATTTTGCCCAATTCAGTTGTCAGAAGTTCCCTTAGCACCTGTATAAGTTAGATTGGCAAGATTTTGAGCAGCAGAGAAATAAAAGGAAATCTCGGGCAGTTCTCTGACTGGCAGTGACAAAGATGTTCAGATTCCACACAGAAAGCAGGCAGAAGGAACAAAGATGGCTCAGAGCCACTGTTCCCTTTTTTGAGAAAAGGTCTCATCCTGTAGTCCAGGTTGGCCTTGAAATGGGGGCAATCCTCCTATTTCAGCCATCATGCCTAGTTGAAGTCTCTGTCCCAGGCTGAGGGTCAGAATCAGGCTCCTTTCTAGGCCACTGGGGTAATCTCTCTCATCTTTGTGCCCCCCAAAAGAAGTAAAAAGCTAGATATAAAGATCTCTAAACTACAGTACAGAAATGGAATGTCAGTCCAGAGGGTGCCTGATAACACAGGTGATAACAGGCAGTATGTTTGTCCTACTATAGGGTCTTAAATACCATCCTTGTGTTTACTCCACAGCTACTTGTCCTCTGACTCCATTACCTAACTGCAATTCTTTTTCTGGATACCTGACCAGTCTCATTTTTATCTCTTTTCCTGACTTTTATTGTTTTCTGCAATTATGCTGTTTCTTTTTGGACAGCCTTCTAAGAGTTTTCCTTCCTAGGTTCACAATAAGTGTGCCAAAGGAGTACAAACTGCCCCAAGGGAAGAAAGTACAGGAAAATTTGGGACAGAAGAGGTCCAAGCATCTCTGAATCCCTCTGCCTAGCCTTCTCTTTCCAGCATCTTTCCTTCTTTCCTTTAAGTTAGAAACTTAGTGTTGACTAGGTTCTAGGCCCCTCTATTTTCTTGTGCTGTCCTGGACCTCCAGCTTTCTCTTTCCCTAAAGCTTATAAATTACAGTATGGGCAGAAAAATGTAATTACAAAGAGCTGAGTACTTGTTTGCTGCCAGTAAGGATCATCTCACAGTAAAATGCATACTCTACTAAGATATATCTTAATTTCTTTCTCCACTTCTTTCAAGGATATATTGCTTAAACAATAGCTGTGGTGTCCAGAGCTCGACCCACAGAGAGACCACGGAAGCCAGAAATGTCCGGAATGCAAACAGCAAGGTTTATTGGCAGCGCAATACAAGCCAGGCAGGGAGCAGACTTCAAGCTTCTGTGACAACAGAGCAGGAAGTAGCTGGTGCCCTTAGCTATAAGGGGTTTTTAATAGGAAAAAGCTACAACAAAATTGGTTGTCTGGGGGTACAGTGCTGCCGTGCTACTGATTAGTTCATGCTTACTGCCCCTGAGTATCATATTTGGACCCCACCTGGATGGACCTCACCCAGACCCTACCTAGGGCGGCTGGTTTTTCCCAGAACTAGTTAAGTGAGAATCTATTCCTTTCCCAGACCTGGGCTGATGTCTTGGCTGATCTCCCAGAGCTGGGCAGGTGTTCTTCTCTCAGAACTGGAGAGGCCCCCTACTAGGTCTATTCTTTTGGGACATGTTCTTTTCCCAGGGCTGATCAGGCATGACTATTCTCCTCTCAGACTTGGGAAGCACTCCCCTTGCCCAGAAATGAGAAACTATAAACTTTATTTTACCTTTTTATAAAATAGCTACTAGAATGCAAAATAAGGTTTCTTGAGCTAAGTTTTCTCTCTTCAGTAACTTCAAATAAAGATCTACAGAAGTTTAACTAGTACCTTAATTTATAATTTCTCTGATTCCTAGTGCAAAACATATCTGACAATAAAGAGACAGCATGGTACACTAAACAAACATCAGATTACTCAAATTCCATTTCCAATTCACTCATGGAGTGACTATATGACTTCAAGAGAGTTAAAGACATAACCTCAAGTTTTCTTAGCACATTAAGAGTCTATAAAAGAAATGCTCATGTTTTTCATATAAAACTACTATGAATAAATCGATGGCATCCTTGTTGCTTGTCTTTGATGAATGAAAGCTATTATAAAAGTCATGTTACTGCTGGGCATGGTGGTGCACGCTTTTAATCTCAACATCTAGGAGGCAGAGACAGGTGGATATCTCTGAGTTGGAGACCGGATTGCTCTACAAAGAGAGTTCCAATACAGTTAGAGCTGTTAAAGGGATAAAACCCTGTCTTAAAAAACGAAACAAAATGAAAAAACAAACAAAAAATCATGTTGCATTTTAGGAAACAGTGACTCTGTATTTATTGAGCTTATTGCTACCCAGGCTAGTATGTGCTTCTTTGTAAGTTTCTTTTAAATTTTATTACTAAAAATGTTTCAACATTATCTTTAAGGTTAAATGAAGATTCTTACCAATATGGTGTTTTCTTTATTTAAATAAACAATGAGATTTTTTTTTTTCTTAAAGAACCAGGAATCCTATTTTTTCTTACCAAGACAATTTGAAGCATCAACTTGTTCCTTCAAAAAATCAACACACATTTTCTTCACAGGTTCAATCTGGTACTGATTTGCTGCATCTAACAAAGACTGAACATTGTTGCTATTCACAGAAATTCTGTAAGTTAAAGAGAATATTAATTTTATACAATTTTAATACTTAAATAATTACTACAGAATATGCTCTCCTATAACATATTATCCCTCCAACTACTCCATTACAGATTTTTGTTCTAAAGAATCAGAGCAAACCAATTTGTTACAACAATGCTTTTCTATGACAGACCCCAATTTTGCTCCCCAAACAGAGTGATTCTTAACTCACCTGGCGGTATAAGCAAATTCCACCAGTTGTTCAATAATATCAGGTTCGGCATCTTTGAGTTCTACTTCAAAGGACTTAGACTCAAGCATGTTAGCTGAAAGCAAGAAACATAAATGACCCCCAGCACCAGAGGCTTAAGGAACAGATACACTCCAGGTCACATTAAATACAGAAGACACTAGGAGAGAGACGGCTAGAGAATGCAAGCTGATTAACTCTCCATGTTAGTAGCAACCCTTGAATTAATCCAAGAGCTTCCTCACATGCAAAGAGAAAGACATAAAACTAGATGTTCTTTTCTCCCAAGTCCTAAAATAACTGAGCATCACTCTTCTCGTGTTTCTCTCCAAATCCTCAGAGATAGGTAGGGCACCAAAGACACAACCTGAGGCAGACAAACCACAGAACAAGAAATGGGTCATGATGTACACCTGTAATCTCAGTACTTCAGAGGCTGAAGAAAGAGAATCACTCAAAATGCCAGACCCATCCTGGTGACATGGCTAGCTCTTGTCTCAAAATCAGTAAAACAAGCCTCATAAAACAATCCTAAGTAGTATAATCAGGACTTGGCTTCAGGTATCAGCTATGGTGTGCTACATTTCCTCCCCTTCTTCCCCGTTCTGATCCAGTCCTTGGAGACATAAACTTAATAGACATGATAGCAAGAGATGTACCTGTTAGCCTGTCTTTCTACCCTCAAGTGAAGAAAACAAACCCTAGACATTCAGGCAGAAACTACCTTTACCAAAGACACTGGGCCCTTAAAGAACTTACCCTTTGACGTCCTCACATATGATCATTCTCTTTTGTTCTATAGTCTTAAGTTCTAAAGAGTTCAAAAACTAGAAAAAATATTTTTATTTAGAGTCTACCTAATCATGGGGGGAAAAACAAACAATAACACAAAAAACCCCTGAAACATAGTAACAGGTTTCCTTGGAAATACTCACTTGTGAACATCAAGTTAAAGAAGTGGCTGGCTGCAGCAAGGACCACACGGTGAGCAGGTATCTTCCTTTCCTGCACCATGAGGATCACATCACACAGCGTTCTCTGTGAAAAGGAGAAAAAGGAGCTCGCTGCCTCTACTTCCACAATAGGAAGTCTAAGAATCAGGCACTGACCAAATGCTGTAGTACCCCAATTTTCTACTAAAATCTTCCTTTCTACACACACTTTTATAACATAGTTAGCAAAGACTTAGGGTTGCTGTCAGATAACATCAAAATTTGGTACTATACTCTCAACAGTCAAGAGAAAAATAGATTAGTGATCTGCCCTTAAAAACAAGTCTCCTGAGCTGTGTGTGATGGCCACAGCTGCTGAGAAGCTGAGGCTAACAACTCTGAGGTCAATCTGGGCGGCAGAGGGAGATCCTATCTAGCTTTCACCCTCAAAAGAAAGCAGTCTACCAGTCCTTCAGGGAAGCCAAGGCACTTTTCCTGGTATAAATTCGAAGGCTTTATTTTGAGCTTTCTGCAGGGGAGGAACATTAAATGATATATCGGCATATGCAAATCATATTTTTTAAACACTGTAGTTTATATCTGATTTTCCTAAATCATCAATGCTTGTAAAATCCAGAGTATATGGCACATCACATTACCCATAAAAGTAGCTGTCATAGTTCTGATGGGAAACAGCTCTTCTCACAAGCACCCTGCTGACAGATGCTGGCGAGCAGCCATCTCTAAACTCTAGACTGCTAAAAGAAGGAAGGGAGGCCTACAATAACTTAACTTGCTGGAAAGAAAAAGAAGAGAATACTGAAAAGTGTCTATGATTGTCATCTTCCAGGCAACTTTTAAAGAAAAATCTCTTGGGAGAGCATCAAATAATACATTCACAATGAAGCTAAAGATACATACACACACACACACACACACACACACACACATATACACACATACAGAGTTCACAGAAATTTGGTGCCTACCATTTGCAACCAGTGTCCTAACTACTGGAAGTATGAGGCAAGCAATGCATTCAAATTTTTAAGTTTAAAATTTTATGTGTATGAGTGTTTACTTACAAATATGTCTGTGCACCACATGACATCTGATGGGTTTGGATAAGGATATCAATTCCCTTGGGTTGGAATGGTTTTGAGATGCCATGTGGGCACTGGGAATTGAACCTGGGTCCTCTGCTAAGCCATCTTTCCAGCTTGATACTGAGTGCTTTTTAAATCTTGTTATATCTGTAATAGTTTAGTAGCTTAGCAGATACAGTTTTTGCAAATTTTTAATTTTGCTAAATGACAAGTGTTTTACTAATACAAGTTTAGAGAATTTGACATATCCTATTATGTATTTAAGTAGCTATTGCATGTGTGTGTGTGTGTGTGTGTGTGTGAGTGTGTGTGCACGTGCGTGCGTGCACCCAGAGACCAAAGAAGGGTGAGAGACGTCTTCCTCCTTCACTCACAGCCTCTAACTGAACCTAAAGCCTGCTGTTTTTGTTAGGCTAGCAAACCAGTGAACTCTCAGGCCCCAACTCACTCCCCACCCTCTGTGGGTTACAGGCACATTTGGCCATGCCTGGCTTTTCTGTGGGTGCTAGAAATTTGAAATCAGGTCCTCTTGCTCTTACCCATTAAGCCATTCCCCCCAATACTACTTTATTTTGTGAAAAATCCAAGTAAGATGCTAATGCTTAGGAAAAAAAAAGAAATGAGCCCCTCAAAGTAGACTAAAATATCAAAAAAGTTTCAATTTTACAGTTTATTTACATTTGTTAGTAAGTCTTGTGGACCAGTGCTAAGAATCACATGCAGACTGATATCCTCTGAAGCTATTGATGGTTCATGTCTGATCATATATGTGGCACTAGTTACATGGACTGGAAGCAAAAAGTGGCAGGAAGGAAGGCAGGAATTAAAGAAGGAAATGACATCAAGCAAGTTCATGTATAAGATAACAGACCTCTCTCTCACACACACACACACAAAGGATGGATCTCTGTCAGCTGGTAGGGTTTTCTACAACACAGGAACAACTCAAACTATAGGAAGTCATTTCTATGGAAAGGGAGTTTTAAGTAGAATGAACTGTCTGTTGGCAGTTTCTGAATGTGCAGCTGGATGCTACTGTTACACCTGTAGGAGTGAAGTGGAGGAAGGCCTTGTTTCCCAGTGCCGTATTTATCTAACTGTACTGTAGTGACCTTAGGTTTCAGGAGATGGGTAATAGGATTATTACATTGGCAATAATGATCTATAAAAAGTCTACAACAAATATGTTTGAAAACTACCCTCACCTTTATTCCTTAATGGATGTGTCTTTGCTAAAGTTTCACAAAAGTTGGTGATAACTCACATGATGAGAAGTGAACTATATCTTCAAGACACTGCCTTTGTTGGTCCAGGCCTTTTGTTTTTAGACTAAAACATTTTAACAGCCAACAACCTAAGAATTAAATCAACTAGCCTGCCTTGACTTTAGAGCAGCAGTTCACATGATTTTATCTGATATCATTCTTCTACCTTTGATCATTTCTGGACCATAGGAAAAAGGAATAGTGATTGTCACAATTTTTAGCAAGACAACACTATTTTTACATAAGTTTCTTAACTTAAAAGAAGGCTTCATCTCTTTTCTGAGAACTCTTGTTCAAAGGTTAACTTAATGGAAACATCAAGTGATAGATTGTTGTCCTATCATTGCAGGCAGCTAACCTAAGGAAAAAATATGAGCTAGCTTAAACTTTTGTTTTCTGTCTCGATTTAATAGATATAATAAGCTGGTTGCATCCACTGAATTTTAGTGAAGTTGGTTGTTTCACAGTAATTGCCCTGGAGCAGTACAAGTGGCAAATTCACCAGACTTTTATATTCAAAGCTACATTATCCTCATAATCTTAAACCAAAGGATATAATTATAGTGTATACATTCGGGTTTAGATTACACATGAGCCAAATGCGAAGTGTTCATTCTGCTCACCAGTTCAGCAGCAATAGCTCTTCCAGTACCACTTCTCATTTGTGAGAGTCTCCTGAGGGCAAATACTATACCTTCAAAACCAAACATGGCCATAAGGACTGGGGTACACTACACCTCTACCCCTAGCAAGAAGAAAACACCCTATTACCCTTCAATGGCAGCCACCAGCCCCCTGCTGATCTATGGGAGAAGGTATGCTTGTATTTTACCTCAGAATATTACTATGCCAATGTGGGTCACAGCAAGAGATCTGGATCCAGCCAGGAATCAGCATGCTTCCACCAAGGAGGAAATAACCAGTATAGGTAATGTATATACCCCCCCTTCTTGCTCTCACTGCCCCCTAAAAACTGAAGACTTGTGGACCCTCACTTTTCCTCATTTTTATAGAGGTGAGGAACATAACTGTAGCACTCCAGGAGCAGCTAAATATATTAAGAACCCACAATGAGCTAAGTTTCTATATTATTCACTATAGCTAACACACAAAATTTTCCAATTAAATCAGAAAAGGCAGTGGCCTTTGACTTTTTGAAAAGGTTTGGTATAATATAAAAACGTATTCAATACTTCCTAGATTCTTTGTTTTCATTGATAGGATGGTGCTTTTAATCTTTCTCTTTTTTTAGTGTCTCCTATAGCACATCAGACGGCAGCAGGCAATGGCTAAGGGAACTCTTTGGGTTTCAATGATTCAGACATCCTACTCATAGCCCTCCACAGGTTATGAATGCCTGGTTTTCTGAAATTCAAAAGCCTACTGCCAAAATCTTCTTGGGCAACTCTCCAGGAATGGATGTTCTTTGAGGGCTAGTGGTCAATGACAGTCAAGCCAACATAAGACAGGCAGGTACAGTCAGTTGCTGAGCCCTCCTGAGGCAGGATCAACAAGGTCAGGGCAAAGAACTCTGACTCCCGCTGAGTGTCCTTGTAATAAAATAAAAAGGGTGGATATGTTTGGTGGATATGGACAGGCACATAGGGCCAAGGAAATTGCCTTAAACCAGTTGCTAAGGCATGCACATAATGTACTTCCTTATGAGCAAACCTGGAGTCTCACTGAGAGCTTAGCAACAGTTACTGTCCAATGTTCCTGATTGCTTAGAATCTGCCTAGCAACAGGCACTCCCAGAGTTTCTGACCATTGGGAATCTGCCAAACAGATGCTATCAAATCTCCTGATCATGTCCAGCCAATGAAGAACAGCCATGCAAAATCACAAGATCATAACATAGCCTGGGTGCTGGGAGGAGGGTATATAAGGCTCTCCCTATTGTTGGATAAATGATTTGCCTTTCCACTGACTCCAAGAGTCTGTGTCATTGTCTCTATGCCTTCTTGCTCCCTCTCCTGAAGAAACTGTCAGGACCCAGAGGCAGAGGCCAGGGTGGATTTCTTTGGATGTTTCCCACACTCTTATGTTAGTTCTCCACTGCCACTTGCTTGGAAAAACTCTCCTGCTGGTCAGTATACTATATTCTTTTCCTTAATAATACTTACCACTATTTTAATTTTATATTTATGTAGCTCTTAACTAATGAATGTCTCACTCACTTACCTGCAAAGGGTTTTGTTTACTATTGCAATCCTAGCAATATTTCTGACAGTAAATACTCATTTAGACGAATGTGTTAGGAAGTCAAACTGCAACAGGACATATGAATTGTTAAAGATGTTGAGTAAAGATGGACTAAGAATTTAACTTTTCAGAAGTTAGTATCAAAGAAGGCAAAGCCTCAAAAGTGACAGCGACCTTATACAACATTATGGCTTAGACATGACGTCTACCTCCAAAAGGTCCATAGATGGAAGACCTGGTTGTAAATGTCACCACTGTTTTAGAAGATTAGTTAAAATTTTTAGAAATAAGGACAAGATAGAGAAGTAGGCTACTGGAGATGTGAGCCAGAGTAGCCCAAGAATGTTATAATGCTTTATTCTCTTAGAAGCTCAAAGGGCAGAATGCCAATAGAAGCAGAGGCTAAGAATGGGAACAATGATGATGTGTTACCATGTACCAAAATGTTGTCTACATTTTGTTCATGCCCTGAATCCTTATAGAAACCTGAGTTCAATCCAGCAGAGGAAGCTTCAAGGTAGCCCAGCATTCAAAATGTGGTACAGGGAGGCAGGCTATTTTAACCAAGTTTATAGTAAAAATGAAACAGAATAACTTGCAACTTGGTCAGAAAGCCTGTATAAAGTTGGGGCCAGGAAGGCATGGTTTCTGCAAAATTAAAGCTATTATGAAGCAATTAAGGACTTTGCATCAGAACAACAGGAAAGATGCTTTGAGAGTTTCCTAAAAATTGACCAGACTCTAGTCATTTCATGTTTAAAGATATGAATGTATTAAATTCATCTGAAAGACTTTCTCTTAAGAAAAGAGCATCTCCAAGATACCCTTCCCACAGGCTGCCTGGTTGCAACTCCAGCTGGTTGGCAGAACACAGCGCTTTTATGCTGGTTTTATAGGCAAGATGTGATAATCTGTGGAACCCATGGAGATAAAGACACAATAATTCAGGTTCAGTTGATAAGTCTGGTAGGTCCCCTATCCTTGTTCCCCATACTACTTTTACCAGGACTTAGTCCCTTGCCTGAGCATCACTTGAGGGCTCTGTTATTTATGAAATTCCCATAGACCCTCCCTCCATTCATGGTGCAACTTCTTCCTGAACTCAGACCCAGTATCAACCCTACCAACCATAGTGCTGGCAGTAAGTACCCCTGATTTTGCCCCACCTCCACCCATGCCACCTGGACCAGTACCTTTCCCAAGCAACTACTCACCTGACTATTATTGTTAGGACACCTTGGTCCCTCCCTGTCAGAGGGACCAAACCAGAAACCCTAACTATGCATTCATACAACCACTTTGACACCAATGACCTCTCAGCAACCAGGGAGTTAGAATCACTGGAGCCTCCCTACTCATAAATCAACACCAAGTATCTTAGGGCACTGAGCAGCTCTGTACTTCTACCTAATCTGAAACTTGCCAAAAATGGAGCAGAAACAAATTCCCACTCAATGCAATTGGACAAAAAATTCTATCAAACATACAATCAATAACCTAACTACAAATGTTCAAGTCCCAGTTAAAAAAAAAAAAACAAGTGAATGTGTGTCCCACCGCCAAGACCATCAATCCTACAGTAATATTTCCCCAAGGAGAACAACCCAAATGAATCTCAAGACAGAACTGAAAACAATTATAAAAATAATCCAAGAGTTTAATGAGGAAAACAAACACCTGAATGAACTTAAAGAGGTCAGGAATAAACTCATTTAACCTGAAACAACACAAAGAACTGATTACAAGCTGAAATGAAGAGGGGGAAAAAAATTTCAACAGCCCCATCAGAAAACTCAATGGAAAGCCTTACCAACAGTAGCTCACTTAGATGACAAACCATCTAAATGTGAAAACAAGGTGGGCAAATAGTCCAGCAAAGAAAATAATTAAGTAAAAATCAAAACCAAAACAACAACAAAACCCTCAAGAATGGACCATGAAGGAACTTTGAAACACCATGAAAGATTAAATCTATGAATCATGGGCACAGATGAATGACAATAACTCCATTGCCTTCTATCTCTGTACCCACAGACTAGTCCAGAGCTTACTCCCCTCAGAGAAGTTCTTTCAACAGTATATAGAAGTTCACACAGAGGACCAAAAATGATCAAAGTGCAGAGATTAGGTCACTGTTAGCATTCATCCCCAAATAACCCCCCCCACACACACAGTGTCTGTCTTCTGAACAGGCAGTTGCACTCATAAACTCAACTACTGTGGATACTACACAACAAATCATGACAAGATTCATTTGGCCAATATTTCAGCACAGTTGGGAAGGCTCACAAAGCTGCACTTCTAGTTGAGAAGCTTCAGGGAGTTGAAGGATACTGGGGGGACAGTAGACTTTTTTCAGAAGTAGGGACTCTGTTAAGTTAACCATACTACAACAATATGCATGCTAACTCTGATTGGACACAGCAGGTTATATGAAAGTGAGAAGGTGATATGGGGAGGGGGGCATAAGAGAATCAGAATGAATTGGAGGGGAGAGTGAAGAGTGGATTTGATCAAAATAAAATGCGTTTGTGTAAAAATCTTTACAAAACACAACAGAGTAATCTATACTTGAGCAGCAAACTGTAGAATCAGTCATTCTAGCCAGCAAGTCTAATTCTCACATAGACTGTATTTTTCTCACAGAACTCAAAAAGTCTAACATAAGGTTTTAAATGGTAATTACACTTGAATTCATTTCAAAGGGAAAAAATGAAAACTATAGTGATGCTCTCAAGACATGCCCCTCAAAATAATAATAAATGGATGTTAACATAAAAGGTACAGAAACTACATATGAATAATAGTATGATCCAGACTTGTAGAGCCTTCTCATTATATCAGTTAATTAAATTAATCCAAACAAAAGGTTAGAAAAATAAATCAAGCAGGCAATCTAATTAAATAAGATGCCACTAACTACACATCTGAGAGCTAAAATAACAAACATGAATACCAAGTTGTCAGAAGTATATATTTGGTACAATGTTAGAAACTTTGAGAGCTATGTGTTAAAATTGAATGTACTATGTAAGGTCTAATTCAGTTAACTTTCCTCCTTGGCATTTACCAATACAAACACAAACATATACACACCATAAGACATGAAAATGTTCAAAGTGGTAATTTTTTTAAATGTTTTTACTTATTCTTGAGAATTTTATACAATGTGATTTTGAGGTTATTCTTCTCAACTCCTCCCAGATCCTCCCTCCCTAACTACATATTCTTTCTCTAAAAGTTTTAGAGAAAAAAATATTTCTTTTCTTATTTTGTAACAAAGTCTCACTTCATAGCCTTTGTGGGCATAGGGTTCACTATGTAGACCAGCATGGCCTGAAATTCATACAGATTTACTTGCTTCTGTCTCTGTCTCCTGAAGGCTAGAATTAAAGATGTAGGCTGCCAGACTGGAGAGATGGCTCAGCAGTTAAGAACACTGGCTGTTCTTCGGAGGTTCCAAGTTCAATTCTCAGCAACAACATGGTGGCTCACAACCATCTGTAATGAGATTTGGTGCCCTCTTCTGGCCTGCAAGTAGACCATTGTATACATAATAAAAGTCTTAAAAAAAAAAAAAAGAAAAGAAAAGAAAAAGATACAGGTGCCATGTTCCACTAGCAGTATTATTCTTAAAAAGATCAAAGTAGAAATAACTCAAAAGTACATAATAACACACCAGATCATTATATATTTGATAATGAAGAAATATCATATTCCATAATGAATGAGCTAGTACTAAATACGCAGATAAACCCACTAAGGTTGGTTATTAAGAAACTGGGGCACAGCTCAATATAATGTTTGTTTATAAAAATAAACTCACTAATTTTATTTATAAACATAAACTTGTAAGAAAATGGTAGTTATCATGGGGGACAATTACTGAGAAAGCACAGGAAATTTTTTTTTGTACTGGTCACATTTAAGTTCTATTATTAGCAATTATTCACTTTAAAATTAAGTTTCAAATTTGAGTCTTACATTTTATCCGAAAGTTTACTTTAAAAACAAGAGATAAGAAATGACCAGATGAAGGAAAAGGCACAAAAAGCTGAGACTGTTGGCTCTGCAGAATGCTACTTGCATGGTTTGTCTGCAGTAAAACTAACATTGAAACTTACATACACTGGCAATTAAAAATGTGACAAAAGTAGTGCTTGTCAGAAGTAACTAGGTAATAAGGGCACAATCCTAATGAAAATAATGTGGTCCCTATGAAAGTGATTTCGGGGCTAGAGAGATGACTCAGCAGTGAAGAGCACATACTCCTCTTGCAAAGGACCTGAGTTTGGTTCTTAGCACCCATGTTGTATCGATAGTTCACAAATACCTGTAGCTTCAGGCCCAGGACATCTGACACCTCTAAAGATACCTGCACTCATGTACACTATCTATACTTTTAAAAAATCAATCTTTAACAAAAGAGTAGCTTAGTTTATGAATGGGCTGTTCTAAAGTAAGCCTGTTACTTCCCCTCAGTCTCAGTTGTTCTCTCAAAGCACGCTTGTTTCTGCACAAAGCTGATACATGATTTTCATAGTGCAGTGTATGCTACCCACCAGAAATTGAACAGATATGGGGAATATCTTAGGCCTCCAGAATTGGAAACTAAATACTTCTGTCTTCCTCATAAATTACTACTCTTTGGGTATTTTGTTATAGGAACAAAATGGACTCATACAGCAGTACATGAAAGAAATTATCTAAATTGTGCTACCTAAATTAATAGAACAAATTAGCAGTAGAATAGGACTGGAATTGAAATATACACTAATCTCAGAGTGTTCTGAAATTCTAGAAAGAATGTTTCTGGGTGTATGCAGAGGGTCCTTGTCATTCAAGCACCCATAATCTTTACTTGCAATGAAATGAGGTTAAAAAAAAAAACAACAAAATATAACACAAATCTGAGATTTGAACATATTTACAAAAGAACAGGAACACACAAAACTGGTCCTCAAGCAAATGTTCCTTTTCTGGCTTCTCCTTCTGTTTATTCCCATCAATTGTCCTGGTCCCTTGTCAATCATTCTTAGTTAAATCAACACTATAAAAAAAAAAAATCAACTACAAATAAAACTATGTATCTTAAAAAAAAATTTGTGGTGGTATGAATAGAAATAGCCTCATAGGCCCATAGGGAGTTGCACTATTAGGCTGTGTGGCCTTATTGGAGGAAGTGTGTCACTGGGGGTGGGCTTTTAGATTTCAAATGCTCAAGCCAGGCCCAGTGTCTTTCTCTCTTCCTTCTGCCTGTGGATCCAGATGCATAACTCTCAGCTCCTTCTCCAACACAATGTCTGCCTACATGCTGCCATGCTTCCTGAACGATGGTAATAGACTAAACCTCTGAAACTGTAAGTCAGCGCCAATTAAATGTTTTTTTTTTTTTTTTTTTTTTTTTTTTTTATAAGAGTTGCAGTGGCTATGGTGTCTCATCACAGTAATAAATTCCTAAGACAAAAGTTGGTACCAGGAACTAGGGTATTGCTGTGATAGGGCCAACTGCTTTTGTTGAAGGAATGTGGGCTTTGGGACTTTGGATTAAGAGAGCAGTTGAATGCTTTAAGTGGGGCTTAATAAAAGTTATACCAGTAGGAGCATGGAAGACAGTGGAGCTGAGGGTGATTAAAACTGTGGGGGTCCAGGGTCAGAGAATATTAGTATGACGCCTAAACACCACTGTGATATTTTGGTTACGAATGTGGCTGCCTTTTCTCCTTATCCAAAAAGTCTGCCTGAGGCTTAACTGAAAAGTTATTAACAGCTTTGGCAAAGGTTTCAAAGTGTTGGCTGTGTTGTGGTTATTAATGGCCAGTTTTATGCAAATCTATAATCAGAAGGAGGAAGCAGAGCAAGTCAAACTACAAAATGTACAGTGTGAGGAGAAAAGGGACACCAGTAACTCAAGGACCAAAAACTTAAAGGGAGTAGTGACCTCAAGGCAAAACTCCACCCAACTAAGAGCCCATCCATCTTGTGAAAAGGAATCAGACAAAAGGAAAGAAAAGAAATCAAAGAAAATTTTAGAGGCAGACATGGTCATATATACCTTGAATCCCAGCACTCAAGAGGCAAATCTCTTGAGTTCAAGGCCAGTCTGATCTACAGAGCAAGTTCCAGGGTAGCCAAATTTAGGCAGAGAAGAAAAACAGAAACCTGGTGGAAATGTATTTGAACAAGGAGGCCGTGTTCCAGCCCCAGCAAGTACCAGAACTTGGCATAAAACCCTAACAAAAATACAGAAATCCATTAAGGTGATTAAAATGCTACAGAAGGCTATAATAGCCCAACAAAACTAACAATGTAAAAATCAATACAAAATGATACTAGGCATCTCTTAAAAATGCAGGAATCCACTAAATTGATAAAAATGCTAGAATGTTAGAAATATACCCAAGTCAATGATAAATTTCAGACAGATTAAATTAGTCACAATAGAGGGTCGGATTTCTAGGTGCTCACCAAGTAGCCACATTCCTCTCTGTTCACAGTAGCAAAACGTTGATTTTTTTTTTTCAGTAACTCTAATTTAGTAACTGTATTTTTCTATTTTAACAATAAAACAAACAGATGTCACGGTAATCAATTTTAAAATCAAAGGGCTAAACATTCAGGCTCAGACAATCTTCTCAAGTCTAAAGCTCTGATGTTGCAGCCAATCTATTTAAGGAATGAGGTAATGCTTTATAATGCTGCAGTCCACCGATGACAAGGTTTGGGGGAGTGGGAGTATACGAGAATGAGTTAAAACAGTTTAAGCACCAGTGAGCTCAATTTAATTACCACTACAGGTACACAAAGACACCTACTATCTCAAATCATCAATACTGCAAACCGCAAAAAGGTTACAAGGAAAGACGACTATGAAAAAAGATATATATATATATATATATATATATATATATAAATAAATAAAATAATGAATTCAGCCATTCACAGCTATTTCAACATAAAGGCCAGGAAAGATGTACGCATTCGAGAACAGTATCTACTGCACCCACGCACTGTGCCAGCCTGGTGAACAAAGACAAGATTGCTGCCGCTTAAAGAAATCAGGGGTTGGTATCTTCCTAAATACAACCTAGATTCTTCTGCTGTCCATTCTCTCAGCAAAAGCGCCAGAAAGGCGAATTAGGCTTTTTTACTAAAGCTAACGTTGTGCTTTGTCCTCCTGAAAAACAGAATCGGAGTCAACAACTGAAACATCCCTAGAACCTACCCCCCACCATCTCCTTCCTACCAAGAAAAGCTCATCGAACCAAAAAGCAACTAAGCGGCGTTCCTAAGCTTACCCGCCTATTAGAGGTTACAATGTAGTGGGTAAACAAATAAATAACAATCTGTCTACCATCTCCGCCGTCAAAATGTGCTTTTCACGAGCCACCTCTCGACGACGCGCTGCAGGTCCACGAATCCACCATATATCAAAGACATAACAAAGACACAATTGGCAACAGCGGCTCCCAAAGTAGGAAACGGTTATTTACCGGCATCTCTCCTTTTTTATTTGGGCTCTAAATTAGCAGGTATGGAAGGATTAGTCCGGGTGACACCGGAGGGAGGCACGGCGGCGGAAAGCCTCGCTCGGAAAGCTCCCGATCTCAAGGCCCCGTAAGCATCCGCCAACCAGGCTCCGGGCTGCACAGCTAGCTGCAACAGACCGGTTACACAACGGCCCCGGAGGCCCACCGCCCGCGTCCAGAGTCCCCGCTGAGTGGGCCTCGGAAGCCCCGTGACGGAGCAGGCCTGCAGCCAAGGCGACCAGGCCCAGCCGCCCCCGCCCCGCCCCCGCCCCGCAGCCCTGCACAGCCCGCACCTGCTTTCTCATGTTATTCATGACGCCCATAAAACCCGCCAGCAGCTTGGCTTCTTCGCGAGCGGCAAGTTTCTTCTCCGTTTTCTTCTTGCTGCTTTTTTCCACGCCGGAGGTGGCCATCCTTTTCCTGCCCTCCGCGGCTTCGCGGCGAGGGTTTGCCCGCCACACGCGGCGGTCGGGAGCACGACGTAGGCTGTGGATCGCGGGGAACTGCGGGGCCGCCGACGGAGGACGGCGCTCGTCTGATAACCGCTGATTAAATAAAGACAACTCCACCACGGTTGCGAGGGAAGGGAGTCGCAAGCATGCGCGCTGGGAACGGGGAGGCGGAGGAGGAGGAGGAGGAGGAGGAGGGGGCGGGGCGTTGCGTCACAGCCGCGCGACGCTCCTAGCAACCCGCCTTGTTGGCGGAATGGTGGGCGTCGCCGCTTTCTTCTTGGGTCACTGAGTGGTTGATGCATCCGCCTGATCCAAGGTCACATGTCCTTTTCTTCTGCCAAAGGCAGGGTCCTTAGGTTTAGATGTCTTGATGAGCTATTTTGGATGATTGATTGTATGATTACAACACATTAAAACGTCTGTCCATGGTGTAAGCTCCTAGAGACCAGGGTCAGTTCATTGCAGCGTCAAAGTGTGGCCTATTGCAGGCATTCAGTAACTATTCAGTAATTAAGGAAAACTGCATAACGCAAAGCAAAAAGCTTATTTATCTCGAGCACAAGAATTAATCTTTTGGGATTCAGATAGCAAAAATACAGTCCTATCCATGTCTCCTTAGCATAGGCTGTTTTACTCCGGTTAAGACAGAGGTCAGGCATATGCCCTTAATCCCAGACACCTGGGAGGCAAGGCAGGTGGATCCCTAGAATAAACCCTGTCTCTTTGAAAAACAAAACAAACCAGAGATCAAGTGTCGGTTCCAGAAAGCTTCACTTAGGCCTTCTAGGGAGTTCTACTGGAACACAAGGGTTCAATGCTAAAACTCATGAAATGTGTTTCATAAATAGGGATTTTTTTATTTTGGTGTTTAGGAATATATCAGGACTTCTGAAATCGTTATTTCTAATAATGAAAACTTTCTATGCAACCTCTCAGTTTTCTACCTAGATGTATAAGGGACTAGATATAAGCATTGCAGTGCAGATGGAAAGGTATCCTGGCAGTAGGGAGCCAAGGAGTACCACAAAGTAAGTGTAATAGTTTACAGCTGTGCTCCACGGGAAAAAAATTCCTCTGTGTAATGTAACAACTCCTCTTCCGCAGGGGAGTGTTTCCCCTGTGACATTGTTACACCTCTGTTCCAGAGAAATGTTACAGCTTTGCTCAAGTTCCCTGGAGTGTAACAACTCTGATGCCGGAGGTTCCTCCCCCTCCCCCAAAGTGTTACAGTTACATCCAGCTCCATTCTGGCGAAAGTGTTACACCTCACAACAAGCTTCACTCAAAAGATTTATTGGGAAGGAAAAAATCCAGGAAAGGGGCTGGAGAGATGGCTCAGCGGTTAAGAGCACCATCTGCTCTTCCAGAGGACCCAAGTTCAATTCCCAGCACCCACATGGCAGCTAACAACTGTCTGTAGTTCCAGTTCCAGGCAAACACCAAGGCAAATAAATAAAGTTTAAAAAAAAAAAAAAAATCCAGGAAAGTAGCTGCCAGCATACAGAGTTTATATCGGGTTTGAGGTGGGAGGGGCTTTCTAGGGTAACTTGGAGCTAGTGGATTCTTGGAGGCTGATTCTGGGGTAAACTCCGGGCTTGGTGGGATTTCAAACCCTGGTTCTATGGTCAGGGTGTTTTGTTTTGTTTTTTCCTCGGCCCAGGTCTAGCCAGGAGCAGGGTGTTTTTTTCCTTGGCCCTTTTCACCCTACTCTAAACAGAGAAGTTTTGTTTGTGTTTGTTTTAAGAATTTTTTATTTATTATGTATACAATATACAGAAGAGGGCACCAGATGTCATCATAGATGGTTGTGAGCCATCATGTAATTGCTGAGAATCGAACTCAGGACCTCTGGAAGAACAGTCAGTGCTCCCAACCTATGAGCCATCTCCCCAGCCCCTCTAAACAGAGAAGTTTTAAGTAAAATGAACTAGACTGCTGTTCAGTCATGAGCAATAACTGCTTAAAAGAAAATTAAATAAATTATTCTAAGCCATATAGGAGCAGCTAAGACCTAAAAATGTAACTTATCTAGATAATATGTTTCACTATAAAAAGAGATTATATAAATGAACAAAGGAAAGTAAAACATCAAGGCATTTACTAAACACACTGATGAGAGAGAGCATCAGGTAGGTGGACTAAAGCCAAAGGCCAAATCCCTGGAATAGAGTTTAGACTTCCTTTTCTTTAAGATATTTTACCCATTTTATGTGTGTGGATGTTTATTTGATTCTCTGTGTGCCATTTGAGTACAGTGCCCATGAAGGCCAGAAGAAAGCATCTGATCCTCTAGAACTGAAGTTATAAAGGGTTGTTTAAGGGTATTATTTAACTACTGGCTCAGTTTCCATTCATTCATTCTTATATTTTTTAATAAAAATATGACAAAATAAAATATAGTAAGATAAAAAGACTATCACATCAAAGTTGGAAAGGACAAACCAACAGAAGGAACCAGTCCATGATGAGGCACAAGAATCAGAGACCTATTTGTTGGCACACTCAGGAATCCCATAAAAACACTAAACTGGAAGCCTTAAGAACTACACTGAGAACCTGGTGCAGACTCATGCCGGTCCTGTGCATGCTGCTTCAGTCTCTGTGAATTAGTATGAGTTTTGCTCATATTCATTTACAGGGCCTTATTTTCTTGGTGTCCTCCACCCCCTCTGCCTCTTACACTCTTCCCATTTCCTCTTTTGCAGACTTCTCTGAGCTCTGAGGGAAGAGATTTCATGGAGATATTCCATTTAGGGCTGAATGTTCCAAGTCTTTCACCCTCTGTGTAATGTCTGGCTGTGCGTCTCTGTATTAGTTTCCTCTGCTGAAGGAAGAAGCTCCTCTGATGATGGCTGAACAGGGCTGCTGTTTTGGATGCTTATCTGTGAGTAAAAAAAAATTTTTGACCTCTTTCATGAATATTCTGTCTCGCTAGATTTGTGAAAACGATATCCTTTGTAACAACTTTGAAATGTACCCCCAAATAACTTTGGAGAAAAGCCTACATATATTTACATTTCAGATTTGTTGGTGGTACCTATTGTTTGAACCTATTTGACTTTGCTGTAGTCTACTGCCTTCTGAAATGTCACCTCAGCTGGTCTCCATTTTCCATGAATTATCCACCCCTGTATCCACTTGTGGTGTGGACTGAAAAAGCTGTACGTGATCTATGGGGCTTGATCTCTACCAGCCTCACTGTTGGGTCAACTTATACCAAACACCAAAAATGTTGGTCTTACAATTTTCTGAATGGGCACATGAGGCTCAACCACTCATGTCTGGGCCACACATAGAAACAAGCACAGGAAGGCAATCTGTAGAGAATAAAGACAGGAGAGCAAAACTGTTGGTCAGGTCTGTCCAGAAGACTCCCAAAACATACAGCCTATTGCTGTTGTCCTTGGTGACCCTCTCTCTGCCAGAGGTAAAATGTAAGTCCCTATTGCTGAAGACACCAGGTACTTCCAAAGCAGGGCCCGGAGGCCCTTGAGCTGGGGCTGACTTGAATGCCCCATTTCTGAAGACTAACATTAATTGAACCAGAAGGTACTGTGCAGGCTTCCAAAGAGGGAAGAAATCAACAGTCTACCAAGCTGTGATGCCTCTGAACCACATCAAGGACCAGCTTGGCACAATGGTCCTATGGGTACAGTAGTGGCACACATACCTTGGTAGCAACCAACTACTTTCTAATAGAACTTAGGACCTCCTCAACAAGAGGGATGCCATGGCTGGTAATGGAAACCTAGCTAACTAGTACTCAGTGCTAGTGAAACCATGGTTACTGGAGGAGAGTCTACAACAACTGCTTCGATAACCCAGCAAGATACCAATCTATAAACATTTGTTTTTTATCTACATCTAAGTGGTAAAGAGCACTGACTGCTCTTCCAGAGGACCAAGGTTTAACTCATAGGGTAGCTCACAACTGTCTGTAACTCCAGCTTCAGGAGACTCACAACTTCCTATGGCAAAACACTAATGCATATTTTAAAAAAGAAAATAACCTAAAGTAGAAAGCAATTCAGTGTCCACCAGGTGAAAGAATTAAGAAAAATGATATATCCATACAATGGACATCAGGTTGAGTATCTTAATCTGGAAATCTGAAATGCAAACTGCTGCAAAATCCAAAACTCTTTGAGAAATAACCTGACACCGTAAGGTCAATATTAGGAATGTCCAACTTTCTGGCTTCTCCGGACCACATTGGATGAAAAAGAATTGTCTTGAGCTACACATAAAATACCTTAAAACCTTATTGTGTGTGTAAAGTTTTTAAAAACTTAAATATTAAAGTATTTAAAAGGTAAATGTAAAATAGCCTTCAAGCTATGTGTATAGGCATACAAAATGTAAATTAACTTTGTGCTTTAATCTTTGGTTCGATATTCAACACATATGCATGAATGTACACACGGATATCCCCAAATCTGAAATACTTCAAGTTCTGAGCATTTCAGACAAGGGATACTCAACTATACCATGAAGCAATAGAAAAATAATTAACTACTGACACTTTTGAAAGTGAATGAAGATGAAAATCATGATAGAAATGATTCTTGTTAAGGTAGCTTTTAGCCAAATTGAGCATGAGGTCATATGCATGTAAAATATTCACTAAAAATACAGGATTGGGTCTCCAAGGACAAGAAAACAGATGAACAAAATCAAATTAGTAAATCTGAGTTAAAGAAATGAAAAGGATCTGGTGGAGGCAAAAGAGCATTGAGTGACCTGGAAAAACATGTCCTTATGTAATCCCAACCAAAAGCACTTCCGTTGATTATCCAATTTAGTGTGTCCGACTTGCCAGCAGGAAGTCAAGGCTTTCCAGAGTGGTCCTCCTCCAGTAAACACATAAGTCCCCTGGTTCCTGATGCGTTTCCTAGAGTCTGTCCTACTCTAGTTTTTTTTTTTTTTTTTTTTTTTTTCCTCTTGGCAAACTCTGACTCAGTGTGCCCTCTTAAGGCTACAGAATTTCACAGAGCTGCCTCCACACTAGAAATCTGGAATGTGCTGCTGATGCAGTTGACCAAGATTCTTGGTACACTGCCTTCTGAAACCTAAGCAGGCTGAATACTTCCATGATCGGTCTTGTCCAATGATTGTCTGTGCGGTTTCTGCTAGTGCTGAAACTGAGCCTTGGGGTTGCTGTCAAACACAGCAAGACAAATAACTGTGACTTAGGTGGGGATGCCTACCCTATTTATTGCCACCATAGATATTTAACGGTGCTAAGCCAGGCTCCAGTTACTTGTCATTGTCCTCATGCTGTGTTCGCATTGTCATATTTTTAGATGTGATTTGCAAAATAAGATATTTTAAATTTTTTTCTCCTAAACAAGTTTTCTCGCTCTCCCCAATTCTATTAAGTTAGGCTCCCCAAAATCTGAACCCATCCCTGATTCCAGGCAAAATCTTATGAGAAGTGTATTGTTGGTAATCTTGTTTTTTTTTTTTAAACTTTATTTATTTATTTATTTGCCTTGATGTTTGCCTAGAACTGGAACTACAGACAGTTGTTAGCTGCCATGTGGGTGCTGGGAATCGAACCCGGGTCCTCTGGAAGAGCAGATGGTGCTCTTAACCGCTGAGCCATCTCTCCAGCCCCTAATCTTGTTTTTTCATTGTTATTTTAACTGTTAAGTGGAAGGGTGCCATAACAAAATCAAACTGGTCAGATTTCATGCCTGCTTCAACTTGGTGTCTGTGCAATGTACGACTTGTGTGTTGGCTAGGTTTATGTCAACCTGACATAATCTAGAATTGCCCTGGCCAGCAGGGTCTTCAGCGTGGACCTAGACCTGGGAATGAAACAAATGGAAGGCAGGAACACAAAAGAACGGAAGGACAAGACAAATCTCTCTGTTCAAGTCCTCCTAAGCTTTATTGAAACAAGCAATATTTATACAGAATCTCTGCCATGCAGGTAGCTGGGAGGAAGGGGGGTGGAAAATACAAAAGAATGTGGCAAGCCTTTGAGGGAGAGTATGGAAATCTATCTGTTA
The DNA here is from genome assembly GCA_004025045.1 of Sigmodon hispidus. Lineage (NCBI taxonomy): Eukaryota > Metazoa > Chordata > Mammalia > Rodentia > Cricetidae > Sigmodon > Sigmodon hispidus. The sequence continues at coordinate 123,641 of PVIH01004156.1, forward strand.
TCTGTTGAGGATCTAAAGGGTGTCACCTGCTGAGTTGGGGGAGCTACAGGAGAAGGCTGGAGGATGTAACCTGCTGAGCTAAGAGGGTCAGGCCAGACTGGCAGGAGTCTTGGTTAAGCTACAAACAATAGGGACATAGCCTTCTGGTAAATAGCTGCTGGCTAGCTATAGGAGCTAAAAAAATAAGTTGGCTTTGGCTCCCAACATAGAATCATTTGAAATGAAGGACTCTCAGTTGAGAAAATGCATCCATAATATTGTTTTGTAAACAATCTGAAATTGTGTGTGTTTAATTTAAAAGTTTTTCTTTTTAACATTTCACTGTACCCCTTTCTCCTCTCTTCCCAGACATTCCCCAGCTTCCTCCCATCCATTCCTCTGAGAGGGTAAGAAATCCCAGGGTGAGTTAATGCAGTGTGGGATAGATATCTAGTTGAGGTAGGACAAAGCTCATTCCCCCAATATCAAGGTTGAGCAAGGTCCTCTGTAAGGAATGGGCTCCAAGAAGCCATTTCATGGACCAGGAATAAATTCTGGTCCCACTGCCATAGGCCCCATAAATTGTCCATGCCATGCAGCTGTCATTTACATACAGAGGGCCTTGTTAAGTCCCATGTAGGTTCCCCAGCTGTCAGTCCAGAGTCAGTGAACTCCCAATAGCTTGGACCAGCTGTCTCTGTGAATTTCCTCATCATGATCATGACCCCTTTGTTCATATGATCTCTCCTCCCTCTCTTTGCCTTGACTGGGAGCTCTACCTATTGCTTAGCTGTGTATCTCTGCATTTGCTTCCATCAGTTGCTGGATGAAGGTTTTATGATGACAATTGGGATGGTCATCAATCTGATTATAGGAGAAGGCCAATTTAGGCACCCTCTCCACTATTGCTTGGAATCTTAGCTGGAGTCATCTTTGTGGGTTTTTGGTATTTCTCTAGCACCAGGTGTCTCTCTAACCCCATAATAGCTCCCTCTATCAAGATATCTATTTTGTTGTTCTCCTTCTCTGTTCCTCCTCCAACTTAACCATCTCATTTTCTCATGTTCTCTCCCATTCCCTTCTCCCCTCCCCCCCTCCCCGCTATGGTCCCAATTTACTCAGGAGATAGTCTTTATTTTCCATGAGTGTCTCTCTTAGGTTCCTCCTTGTTACCTAGCTTCTCTGGGGTTATAAATTGTAGCCTTGTTATCATTTACTTTACATCTAAAATCTACTTATAAGTGAGTACATACCATGTTTGTCTTTCTGGGTCTGTGTTATCTCACTCAGGATAATTTTTTTTTTTTAGTTCTATCCATTTGCTTGCAAATTTCAGGATGTCATTAGGAAAAAAAATGAAGTGGTATGTACTAAATGTTGCCACATTACTGAAGATGTTTATCAGCTGTAGGAGTTCCTGGGTAGGATTTTTGGGGTCACTTATGTATAGCATCATATCATTTGCAAATATTGAAACTTTTTTGACTTCTTCCTTTCCAATTTGTATGCCCTTGATCTCCTTTTGTTGTCTTATTATTCTAGCTAGAACTTAAGAGTACTGTATTGAATAGATACGGGAGTAGTGGACAGCCTTGTTTTATTCCTGATTGTAGAAGGATAGCTTAGAGTTTCTCACCATTTAGTTTGATGTTGGCTGACAGCTTGCTATATATTGCCTTTATATGTTTTTTTTTTAAATTTATTTATTTATTTGCCTTGTTGTTTGCCTGAAACTGGAAACTGGAACTACAGACAGTTGTGAGCTGCCATGTGGGTGCTAGGAATTGAACTCTGGTCCTCTGGAAGAACAGTCAGTGCTCTTAACCACTGAGCCATCTCTCCAGCCCCGTCTTTATATGTTTAGGTATGTTTCTTGTTTCCCTGATCCCTCCAAGACCTTTATCATGAAGGGTTGTTGATGACGTCAAAGGCTTTTTCATCATCTAATAAGATGATTATGTGGTTCTTTTCTTTCAGGTTGTTTATATGGTGAATGACATTGACAGATTTTCTTATGTTGAACCATCACCGCATCTCTGGGATAAAGCCTGCTTGATCGTAAGTGGATAATTTTTTTTTTGATATGTGCTTGGATTTGGTTTGCCAGTATTTTATTGAATATTTTGCATTAATGTTCATGAGGGAGATTGAGCTGTAATTCTCTTTCTTTGTTGCATCACTGTGTGGTTTGGGTATCATGGTGACTATAGCCTCATAAAAAGTTCGGCAGTGTTTCTTCTGTTTCTATTTATGAAACAATTTGAGGAATATTGGTATTGGTTATTCTTTGAAATTCCAGTAGAATTCTGCACTGAAATCATCTATTCCCTGGGCTTTTTTTTTTTTTTGGCTGGGAGACTATTAATAACTGCTTTTATTTCCTTAGGGATTATATGTCTGTTTAAGTTGTTTATCTGGTCTTAGTTAATTTTGGTATGTGATACCTGTCCAGAAAGCTGTCTACTTCTTTTAGGTTTTTCAATTTTGTGGAGTACAGGTTTTCGAAGTATGACCTAATGATTCTCTAGATTTCCTCAGTGCCTGTTGTTATGTTCCCCCTTTTCATATCTGATTTTGTTAATTTTGAATATTGGTTAATTTCAACAAGGGTTTGTTTATCTTGTTGATTTTCTCAAAGAACCAACTCTTCCTTTCATTGATTCTTTGTTTCAGTTTTATTGATTTTAGCCTCAAGTTTGATGATTTCCTGCATTCTACTCTTCCTGGGTGAGTTTACTTCTTTTTGTCCTAGAGTTTTCAGATGCGCTGTTAAGTTGCTTGTGTGAGATTTTTCCAAATTTTTTATGTAGGCACTTAGTGCTATAAACCTTCTTCTTAGTACTGTTTTCATTGTGTCCCATAAGTTTAAGTATGTTGTGTATTTATTTTCATTGAATTCTAGGAAGTCTTTAATTTCTTTCTTTGTTCCTTGACCAGAGGTGGTTTGGTTGAGTTTCTAGCTTTCTGTAGTTTGAGTTGCTGTTGAACTCTAACTTTAGTCTCTGGTGGTCTAATAGGATGCAAGAGGTTATTCCCATTTTTTGTCCCTACTCATATTTGATTTATGATCAAGTATGTGGTCGATTTTACAGAAGATTCCATGGGGTGCTGAGAAGAAGGTGTATTCATTTGCATTTGGGTGGAAAGTCCTGTCTATATCTATTAAGTCCATTTGAGTCATAATATGTTAGAGCCCTTATTTCTTTTGGTTTGTTTTTTGTTTTATTTAGGGTACGTTATTATTAGGTCTGTTCAACTGGTAAAGTCTATACAAATACTGCAAAATAAACATACACACACACAAAAAAAATTGAAACATTTCAGAAAAATGAAACTTAACCTGTGTTGGTCCAAGTATGAAAGCATTCTATTTTGATTTATTGTGAACATCACAATAAGGATGAATTGCCAAATTGTTCTCTACTTTTAAATATCTATATCAGCATTTAAATATCTGTTTCCTATTGGATATACATCTATAGGCCACTAATAAAATGTTTTTATCTCAAGGGAGGTGACAGAAAGTGTGGGAAACACTGAAGTAAAAGTCCTTTTCTGCCACCAATGTGATGTCTTCTACTGGGTTAGAACACCAAGGACTATTCTTGCCCATATTTTCTCCATCTCATCTCCTGTCTCTACCTCCTTCCACACAGGGGCAATGTGGCCAATGGCTCCTGGTGCTGATGGTGATGATTGCTATGGCACTAGGAGTGTTCCTGGCAAACAAAGAAAATGTGATGATCTGAATAACTTCTGGCATCTGTCTGGAGTAAAACTAAGAAACAAACAATCCATGAAATACTTGAGTTTTGGTACTTTACAATTTGGGATTTCCCTCCAAGTGAGGAATCTAGACTCCCACTTTTATTTTTTTTTCGACATGGTATAAATAAACTTTTTCTCACAAGACTATTCTTCAGAGCTGTACATTCCCGGGAAAAACAGCACAAGTATGACACTTAAGCATCATGGTCTCATATCCTAATTGAATTAGCTACGTAAACATGCAAAGTACTCAGACATCCTCCTTTCCTCAAAGGCCTCCTTTCCTCCACTTAGAGCAGGCCACCATCCCAGGACATACTGCTTAGTCTCCACAATGCTCCTTTTCCTACTCTTTTCTTACTCAATGAAAAACAGATACCTCTGCTAATGACACAGGAACTGCTAATATATATAGAGAAAACACTACTCCTGCCAGCAACTATCTCCATTCACATATGTGGCCAAGAGGCTGAACAGCATTGTTCTCAAGACACTTAGAATGATGTTAATTGACATCTTCTACCCAGAGATAAGCATTCACCAATACCTTCTCAATGGGCAGAGTAGAGTCAGAGGGCCACAGCAGGCAGTGTGACTATCTCAGAGGAGATGCTGAGGTCACCAAAGTCGTTCTGAGTCCTAAATGGGGTTCTGAACTCTTTTTCCCAGGAGCTTAGAAAGTTCCTCAGGGCTGGGAACAAACTCTCTGGAACACTAAAAGAGTAGAGCAGAATAGGAGGTTGACCAGGAAGCCATGAAATCTGGACAGTGAACACCTGCAAAGGGGTCATGGCTAAACAATTGCCATCTCCAAGGCTCTGGTGAAATGTATAAGAGACAGGATAGCCCAGGAGTATCCCAAATACAGTGCAGAGATTCCAATGTGTTGCTGTAGGAGACTCCCAGAGACACATCCTTCTGCAGTCCTCGAAAATATATGCTGATCTCAGCTATGAGAGATTTCAAGTCCTGGAGGTGGTCCAACCAACAGACGGAATGATGAGGCTGGAAGCAGGAAACATCCACTAAAGCTGTGGTACCAAGCACTATCTGCTCCAAATGCCGACAGGCATGCCCGGAACTGACAATGAGGTTATTCTCTCCAATCTCAAGAATGTGAGGTCCCATCAGGAAGTCTAGCCCCTGCAGCTTCTCCAGATAACTTTGGAGTGCCAATACTCCAGCACAGTTGCAATCATAGAGAACAGCTAGCTGGCTTCAGCCCCCGGGCCACGGGGCCACAGCCAGCACCTCTTCAGCTAGGTGAAGACAGACAGCTCGATATGGGCCCCTTTCTCTTTCCCATGGCCAGGGTCTGCTGAGCACCCGCCAATAGTAGCTGGGGGCTTGGTGTTGAAGTGAGATCTGGAAGTCACATGAAGCATGGCCTCCTTACCTAGCCATTGTTCCCTTCCCTGAGTCACAGTCCAGGTTCCAACACTTTAGAGCCCTTAGACACACAGGTAAATGAAAACAGCTAGAACTGAGGCAGGGCAATATTTTAATACTGCTGGGCCTGCCTTCCCTTCTGGGAAGACACGATCCCTTCACCACACGTACCCACATGTGACATCATTAGAGACTAGTTACATAATAAAAGGTAGTGCTCTGATTCAAGACGCTGGGCTTGCATTTCTGCTGTAGGTTCGGGGACACAGGAAGTCCTTCCAGCTTTCTGTCAATAGCCAAGAAGAATACTGATTGTCCCACACCTCACTCAAACGCTCGTAAACCCCACAGTTTTAAGAAGGAGCCCGGGGAAAGACCTAGATCCCTTATTTCTTTGTTAAGTTTCTGTCTGGTAGACCTGTTCATTGGTGAGAGTAGGATGTTGAAGTCTTCCAACATTAATGTGTGTGGTTTCATGTGTGATTTAAGCTTTTAGTAATGCTTCTTTTATACATGTGGCTGCCCTTTTATTTGGGGCATAAATGTTCAGGATGGACATTTCATCTTGATGGATTTTTCCTGAGATGGATATGTAATGACCTTCCAGATACTTTTTTTTAAAAAAAACTTATTTATTTATTTATTTATTTGTCTTGGTGTTTGCCTGGAACTGGAACTACAGACAGTTGTGAGCTACCATGTGGGTGCTGGGAATTGAATCCTGGTTCTCTGGAAGAGCAGTCAGTGCTCTTAACCACTGAGCCATCTCTACAGCCTCCCCCCTTTTAAATTTTATTATGTATACAGTAAACAGAAGAGGCTACCAGATCTCATTATAGGTGGTTGTGAGCCACCATGTGGTTTCTGGGAATTGAACTCAGGTCCTCTGGAAGAACAGTCAGTGCTCTTAACCTCTGAGCCATCTCTCCAGCCCCCAGATATCTTTTGATTGATTTTTAATTTGAAGTATATTTTTGTTGTATATTAGGATGGCAACATCAGCTTGCTTCTTAAGTCCATTTGATTGGAAAGTCTTTTTGCAAGCCTTTACTCTAATGTAGTGTCTGTCTTTGTAGTTGAGGAGTGTTTCTTGTATACAACAGAAGGACAGATCCTGTTTTCATATCCATTCTGTTGGCCTGTGTCCTTTTATAGGGAAATTGAGTCCATTGATATTAAAGAATATTAATGACCAGTGATTGTTAATTCCTGGTTTTTTTTGGTGAGTGTGTGCGTGTCTCCCTTCTTCGGGATTTTTCTGCTGTGGGTTTACCTATTGTTTGTGTTTTTGTGGGTGCATCTAACTTTCTTGGATTGGAGCTTTCCTTCTAGTGCTTTCTGTAGGACTAGATTTGTGGATAGATATTGTTTAAATCCAGTTTTGTCATTGAAATATCCTGTTTATTCTGTCTATGATAATTTAGAGTTTTGCTGAGTATAATATTCTGGGCTGGCATCTGAGGTCTCTTAGTGTCTATATAACATCTGTCCAGGCTTTCATAGTCTCCATTGAGAAGTGTTATTCTGCTAGGCCTACCTTTATAAGTTACTTGGCTTTTTCCCCTTGCAGTTTTTTAATATTCTTTCCTTATTCTGTATGGTTAGTGTTTTGATTATTATGTAGCAAGTTGACTTTTGCGGGGGGGGGGGATTTAGTCTAGTTGGTGTTCTGTAAGCTTCTTGTATCCTTATAGGCATTTCCTCTTTTAAGTTGGGAAAGTTTTCTTCTATAATTTTGTTGAATATGTTTTCTGTGCCTTTGAGCTGGTATTCTCCTTCTTTTAGTTCTATTATTTTTAGGTTTGGTCCTTTCATGGTGCCTCAGATTTCCTGGACGTTTTGTGTTATGATGTTTTGACTTGAGTGTTTTCTTTGACTGATGAATCTATTTCCTCTGTTGTGTTTTCCATGCTAGAGATTCTCTTTTCCATCTCTTGTATTCTGTTAGTTATGCTTACATCTGTAGTTCCTATTTGTTTATTCAGATTTTCCAATTTCCAGCCTTACTTTGGTTTATGTCTTCTTTATTGCTTCTATTTTAGTTTTTAAGTCTTGAACTGTTTCCTTCACTTATTTGATAGCTTTTTCCTGGCTTTCTTTAAAGGATTTATTGATTTCTTAAATTTTTTTGTTTATCGTTTCCTCTATTTCTTTAAGGGAGGTTTTCATTTTTTCTTAATTTTCTTCTTTTTTTTAAAAATTTTATTTAATTGCTTTGGTGTTTAGCTACATGTGTATCTGTGAAGGGTGTTGGATCCCCTGGAAATGGAACTACAGGCAGTTGTGAGCTGCCATGTGGGTGCTGGGAATTGAACCCCAGTCCTCTAGAAGAGTAATCAGTGCTCTTAATCGCTGAGCCATCTCTCCAACCCCCTTAATTTCTTTCTTAAAGGCTTCTATCATCTTCATAAAGTTATTTTTAAGGTTGTTTTCCTCTGATTCTTCTGTATTGGAATGTTCAGGTCTTGTTGTTGTAGAACCACTAGGTTCTAGTAGTGCCATATTGTTCTTTATGTTGTCGAATGTATTTTTACACTGGCATTTACACATCTCTTCTTCCAATTGGTGCAAGGGTTGTCTGTGTTTCAGGGAGCTGTTCTTGATCCAATAGGTGTTCTTGGTGCAATTGGAGAAATTGGAGCCAGTGGAGTCTGTGTCTCAGGGAGCAGTTGAGGTCTGCAGCTGGACCTCTTGTGATGGAGCTTTGCAGGCTTTCCTGTGTCTCAGGAAGCCACTGAGGTTGGGGGATGGATGGGTTCAGGGAATGGAGTGGAGCTTATAGTCTAGAGGGTTTGGTGAGGGGTGGTAATAGGATGATACGCTTTCCAAAGGTGTCCTGCTTGTAAGAATTCCTGGTACATACGTGCTAGTCTGACAACCCAATGTAGTGCAGGCAGAACTTGTACAGAGGGCACACCCCTGGGGGTGGCTATGTAAATCTGTGCCCACCTAGTCTCTTATAAGGAGAGGCGGCCATGTGAAAGATGGTCTTTTTTCTCTTCTGCTTCTCTTTCCTTGTACTTGCCTGGCAACTTTCCTGAACAAACTGGTAGTGTGTGTCTGTTCTCACGTGTGAAACCAACACCGCTTGCTTATCTGCAGCAAGAGCTGTGTTGGGTTTGAAGGGTATGGTTTGTGCCCTATTGCACAGGCCTGGAGGCTGGCCTGGCTGGCTGGCTGGGGGAACTCACCTCTTGCGATGGAGCTCTCCAGAGTCTATGTCTCAGGAAGCCACTGAGGTTGGGGAGATGGGTGGGGCTTATAGTCTAGAGAGTGATGAGAAGCTGGTGATGGTCAGGCTTGCCCAAAGGGGTCCTGTTTGCTTACCTACAGCTGGAGTTGTGATGGGTTTGGGAAGCATGGTTTGTGCCCTGTTGCTAGGCCTGGAGGCTGGCCTGGCTGGCTGACTAGGAGAAGGGAAACCCACTTCTTGGAATGTGTTTTCTTAATTAGTGGTTGATGTAGATCATCAAAATGTTGTGCCTTATGGGTCTTATTGTCTTGCTAATTGTGAATATATGTAGCATAGAGGCATTCCCTTATTTCCCATGTTTTCTATATATCTATTAACTTTCACCTTTAAGCTCGGCCAAACCAAACAGAGCCTTGAACTCGAAAGAAGCTGAAGCCAGAAGTGAGCTAAGCTCTGAACTTAGTTCATTCATTCAACAACTAAGCAATTTTTTTTCTTGCATATTTCAAATTTAAAGTTTTCTGAGGGAGAAAATAGTTTTGCTTTTCCTATTTCTAAGGTTTTAGTACAGGCAAAAAAGCTAACATGAACCTTTACAGCCATACATTTTCTACTTGACATTGAATGTGGAATGTAAGGGGTGAACGTTCCTTCAAACAAGATAGCAAACCATTATATCAGCACATTCCTATAATCTGGGCACGTGGAAGGCTGAGACTGAAGGATCAGGAATTCAAGGTCATCCTTGACTCTATAGTGAGTTTGAGGTCAATTGAGGTTGCATAAGACCTTGTACAAAAACAAAACCCAAAAGTCCAAGCAGCAGTATTTATATTATTCCGATGCTTCAACTTCCATGGTCACATCCAGGAATGTAGTAGCTCTTTCCCCCTCCAGTTAGGGTGAAAACATAGTTACTCTTCAGCCTGCCTCTGCTTCTTAAACTGAAAACAAAAATGGTGTAATTTAGTTACAACCTCTTCCTCAAAAGATATGAATGGTGTGTGTGTTTGAGACAGAGACAGAGAGACAGAGAGACAGAGATGCGAGCCTGCACAAGTTTTAATGCAAAAAGACTCAGCAGTAAAAAGCAGTATCTCAAATGTCCTCAAGAAATTGAAATCAATGAAGTCAAAACATTTTTTATAATTGCACAATTGGCCAATTGCCTGTGGGTTGTACACCAATTCACTTCAACCATAACTGGTGAAATTGAAATCCTATTTTAGCTTAAAAGGACAGTATGACAATGAATCATGTCACAAATTGATTTCAGTCCAAGGCATTTAGTTCTGCTTTGTATTTGCTAAATGAAAGTAAATGTTGACTCTTCTCTTGAGAACTTAAAATAGAGTGTCTCACAGCCACCTTGATTCAAGCCCATAAATATTTATGCAAAACCTAGGTGGGGCAGTATGAGAGATTGTGAATGTAATTTCTTCTCATTATATAAATTATCAGATGCTTCTGATTATTTTGCTTCCGTCCTCATTTATTAGTAACTTAGAGAAAAGAGTGTCTACTGCCAAGGACACTACCTAGCACAGGGGGCCCCTGGAAGTGGCATACTTGGAATAGCTCAGTACCAGAGGGAATTCCATTAGCTCCTGGGTATTTTCCAAAGTTGATAGCAAAAGCTCAGCAGGGAGAGTACTCTGAGATTCAACTGAAAGGCATATGTTACTTCCTGAGGTAGCCTGTAATTTGTGACCAGAATACAAAATATTGAAGTGACTGAATACTCATTATGTGCTAATCACTGTACATAACATCTATATTCATGGTCTCATTTAATGAGAACAGTACTTGGCATAGGAAATATTACTCTTTCATTTGCAGGTAAAGAGATGGGTTTTGAGAGATTAAGCATGTAGCCTTAGGACACAGAAAGTGGCAGGCAAGGCAAGATTATTTCTCTTTTGATAGATTGTTTACCTCTCATACACAAAGCCCTGGCTCGGATTCCAAAACCACATAGACTGGGAGTAGAAGTTCATGCCTGTAATTCCAGCATTTGGAAGGTGGTTAGCTATATACAGAGTCTGAGGTCAGCCTGGGTGAGACAGTCTCAGAGAGGAGGCAGGGATGGTGGGGCACACTGGTGTTCATTGCTGTTCTAATCACAATAGCTAGTAAACAGATTCAGCCCAGAAGTCCATCAGCTGATGAATGAATGGTAAAAATGTGGTGCATATGCATTGTTGTGCCCAAAGTCGCAACCCCGGAGATACCACCAGAGACAAGGACATAGCGGAATGCAATAGCAAGGTTTATTGATGTAAATACAAGCCATGGCAGGGAACCCAGGCCAGCTCTTGCCATAGCAAGATCAGGAGGGGCTCCTGAGGGGAGCTTAACAGCCACTTTTAAAGGGAAAAACCACAATTTGGGGTTACTCTAGTACAAGGTTGTATGCTGACAACTAATCTGGGGAATTTCTCCTTGAATCTGGGCCCAGGAATGATGGTGGTGTATTTTGACTAGAGCATTTGGTGGTCAGGTAGCAGGGTCAGGGTGGTATGGATTCTGTAGTCGGAACTGAGGTCATGCTGCCCCTCTGTGAACAGCAGTTTCTAGCTATGGTCTCTGGGAACTGGGTGAGGGACTCTTTCTCAGGGCTCTGTCTGCTTTAGTTCTGCATAGTTCTCTAAAATAGAAGACTCCTTTTAGTCCTGGACCCCACCTGGATCATCCATGTGCCCAGCTCATTCTCTCCTAGAACTGGGCAAGCCCCTGCCAGGAATGTGGAACTGAACTCTATTTTATCTCTATGGCTACTAGAATACAAAATGACATTTCTTGAGCTAAGCTTACTCTCTTCATGCATAATAGAATTTTATTCAGTCATACAGGAAAACGAAAGTGTGAATGCTATAACTTAATCTCCAAGTATAAACACCATATAGTCTCTCTCAGTCTGAGATTTGCTTCTTCCATTCAGAGGTCAGTAAACTAGAAAGGGCCCATGAGAGGGGAGGGGAGCCCTACGAGGGGAGAAGGGACAGCAGAACTCAGGTAACTTGAAAGTAGAAGAAGAGGTATTGGAAGTGGAAAGACTTAAATGATGATGGAGAAGACAGAAGAATGTATGAGAAAGTCATATGGAAACAAACTGCATTGTAAGATAATTAAAAATTATAAATGAAAAAGGAGTTTGAGTGGAGGTGTTCTTGATGGTTAGATAGTACTGTTCCAAGAAGTTATAAATTATTAACTTGAAGTCCCAGTGCCAAAGATAGGATGTTTCCCTATGAGACACACAAATCATTCAGGCTAATGGCATTGCTCTTAGTTGCCTGGCAACTAGATGCCCTGCTGATGAAGACATCACACATTTGGTTGCAAGACATAGGCAAAGCAAGCACTCACTGATCTGAAAATGTCCCTTCTGTTGACTAACTTTCATGGTTCTGGAACATGTTATTTAGGACACCTGGGGGGGGGGAAGGTTCAATGGCCATATGTAGCAGGAAATCATGCACGCAACGATGTGGACCTGCTAGGCAATATCTGCCCACTGGTGCAATAGTAACAGGACTGTTACAGGGGCAGGAAACGTAAATAACCAATTTCTGGTTGGATCTAAAGTCTGCTTTAAGGGTGGGAATTTGTGCCTGGTACTGTAAACACGGTTGTAAGCCTGTGTCTGGAGAGATTATAGGTCTCACCACTACTGTTGTCTTGCTAAATAAACATGCTGTCAAAATGCTGTTTTTACCTGTATATTAGTGCTACTCAACGTCGATCGGTGAAGTGTCTTTCTGCAACAGGAAGCATTTAATGGATTGGTTCCCAATTTGTCAAAGTGCTAAGACTGTTGAGTACTCAGTACTACATTTCTATTAACCCCTCCTGCTAAGGGCTCAGGGACCATCATGGAAGAGATAGAAAGTAGAGGGTGTGGAGGGGGCCTTCTGAGCAAGCTGTGATGGTTGCATTCTGAACTCACAGCAGTCATAGTCATCTGCACAAGACCTGTTCAGGATAGTCTGTCAACCCTCTAGCATAAATCAGAGGGGTACCAGCGAAGCCCCACCCCTGACTGAGAAGCTATTGCAAGTTCATGACTGCTGGAAGGAGGGAAGTCATCTTTTATCAATGGTGTAAACACTCGTAAATATTCCATGCTTCAGCATATAACTTCATACCTTGCCCATGAAGGAAAAGAGCTACGTGCAAGCAAGAGGAGACTTGGGAAGAAGGAATCCAGAGATGGGGGTGAAGAGGGCAAGGATGATCAAAATATTATATACATGTGAAACTGGCGAAAAGTAAATTAGAAATACTTATTTTTTTCCAAAGGAATTTGGATTGAAAGCTAGGCATGGGGGAGCAGGCCTCCAGTCTTAGTACTCAGGAAGCTGAGATAGGGTTGGGAATTCAAGGCTGGCACATTGAGATCGTATCTCAAAAAAAGTTTTTATAGTCACAGAGGGGAAATATACAACGTGCAATGTTTCAGTGTGTATGTGTGTGGGGTGGACAGTGCTGGCAAATTGAGCCCAGAAGCCCACATTCCTATTCTATTATATTGACCCTGAATAAAGAAGTAGCTTTGTCCTATGATGTGAACCTGAGCAAGGCAGATCAGAGCCAGCAAACCTTGGTACCATCTCAAGTCTCGAAACCTCAGGTCTTGCTGCTGCTCAGGTACTTCTCAGTGGCTGCCATGATGATGACCCTCCCAAAGGCCCCATGGAGGTCACTGACTGCCAGGAAACCTAGAATACCCGGAGTTCTCTTCTCCATTCATATCCACCTCTGCTTATCCCTGCTTCACTATGCTGAGTATGGTTAGGCATCTTTGAAGAACTTCACCAAATGCTTTCTTCACCAGGATCTTTCTCGGAGGCTGATAAGTCGGAAAGCCATTCAAAGAGGCTGAATCTTCCTTGAGGAAAGCAAGACCCTGAGATAGGGACTCTGGAACACCTCCTCACTGAGTCGGCAATACTGGAGCCACACCTGAGTGACTTCACAGAGCCCTGTTACCTGAATGGTTATGTGAAATCCCTCAAGGATTGGGAACTATGTAGCAAACATGTCCCTGATTAGCCATGACAAAATGTAAATCAGACAAGACACTCTGGGAGCGGCTGTCTTCTCCACAGCCAGCCACAGAGTGACTTCCCTGGACACAAAGGCAGCACCCAAATGTAGGGTCACTCTTACCTTTTCTATAATCTGTAGTAATACATCTACTAAAGTTCTGTGACACATGCCAGTAGCCCCACTCACATGAAAAGGCATAACAGTGTGTGTTGTTAGCTGTATTCCCAGGACAAAGTTTCCACTTTCCTGGCCAACAAGGCAGGAAAGAATGTGCAGATGGTTCCTGTAACTCTGTAGTGGCTGAGTTCTGACTTGACCCATGCAATTGAGGGGCTCAGTGCGTGTGTTGGGTTACCGCCTCTGTCAATAGCAGATATCTGTTAGAACGACTGTTGGTTCCCAGAGTACTCCTCTGACAGGCTATATTATTTTCTCAATGCTGTTACAAATTATGTGACCAAAGCAACCTAAAGAAGGTTTCATTTTGGGTCTCAGTTTGAGATGGTAGTTCATTATGGAGGGAAGGCTTGATGGCCCAAGTGTGACCCAGCTAATGAAAGCTCACCAGCTGTCAAGATGCTGAGGGAGTAGAATACGGTACTCAGTTAGCTTTCTTTTTTGTATTCCATCTAAGACCCAAACCAATGGGATAATGTCATTCCTAGGGTGGACCTTCCCTCTTCAAAACCTTTCTAAAATCACACCTAGCAGTATGTTTTCATAGTTTTAGATCCAGTTAAATTGATAATGAAGACAAACAACCACACAGGCTTCATTCATTCTTGTCACTTTCATTCATAAGCCCATCCCACCCTCCCACCTCCTCTTCTCATCTGACATGAAAGGGTTGAGAACCAACCACCTCCAAGACAGCTTCTGCCCCTCCATGGCCTGGCATCTTTTGCAACTGGCAACGAGAGTCAAGAGTCGCTGTGCCAGCTCTTCTAAGAGAACAAGAGGAAACTTCTCAGTTTGCTTCTCAAGCCGTGGTTGTAAATCCAGGCTTCAGACAACTCAGCATCTGCCATTCTACTAGCCAATCAACTGGAATTAGTAAATGAAGAAGCTACTTTCTTCTGCCATGTCATTATTCAACTTGCTGATCTCCAGCGCTTGCCCTCCACATTCCAGACAACTAAACCATCACCACCACACCAGGTCTTATAGACCAGGAGTTGTTTTCATCTTCTAGAAAATGTTTTACATGACAATAAAACTGTAGCATCTTTGGGGTGAATTTGTTTACGAGCCTTTCATCACTTCCTTATCAAATGCTTGAGGGTGACCCCTAGCTTTATATCTACAGCTTTTTATCAGTTGTGGAGTGGTAGTCAAATATAGTTTGGAAATCTAGTTAGGTAAATCATGACTTCCAGGTTATACCATATCCCCCCCCCCCATTCCCACCATTACCACTCAACTCTCTTTCCAGAACTAATTTCTCTTTGAAAAGAAGGTAGAATCTCACATACCACAAGTGCTAAAACTATATGCAAAGTAGGAACAGGTGGGATCCCAGAGTCTGATGGAGGGATTCTACCTGTGACTTAGGACCTGAGATGTGGGAAATCTGTTTTGAGTGCCCAGCCACACCTTTGGCTTGCTAGCTAACTGTGCACTGTGTTTTGTTCAGGCAGAGTGACCATTCCCTCTTTAGACGTCTTTGCGACCAGCATGAGTCAGAACTGTTTGTTGATCTAGGATAAACAGCGATCTTGGTGGCAGTCTCAAGGAGACTCTGTGTCTGTGGTCCTACTTCAGGACCTGGTCCATAGTAGCTATTTAGAGAATGAAATGAGCATACAAACTTCAATAAATTGTAAAATGTTCTCACCGCTGGAGCTTTTCTAGCACTGGAATGTGACTGTTGATACAAAATATAGTTCTTTTAAAAGAAAATAAGGTAGTTTATTCTGAGCCAAACATAACTGATCATGACCCAAGAAAATAAATTTAGGTTAGGCTGCATGACATATTCCACCACAGAAGTGGTTATATGACATTCTGTTTGTCACAGAATAAAAGAAGTCATAACTGCAGGCATTTGCCTAATGCATTCTTGTGGAGTGCTAAGTGGATGGAAGCCAAGTGCAGGAAATCCAGCTATAGGCTTAGATGCTGTTGCATGACATTTTAAGCTTTTGGATTGGTGGAATCTATCTGTTTGCTTTGCAAAGAATGTATTTCTAAGATTTTACCAGACATTGGGTTGGACAATGAATGACCACCAAGGAAACTAAAAATAATCTAAGATAATTTGGTTCTAAACTGTCAACATTCTCACTCTTCATGGTCCACTTAGTGTTTTAAAGGAATAAATTCTCTAAATTTTGTGCCTCAAAACACATGGAGATTTAAATATGTTCCTAAGGCTAGCCCTTTTGTAGTTTTTGAAAGAGCATTTTTCTCTCTTCAGAGATAGTGTTAGCTGATCAGAGCACATCACTGCTCTGCACTTCCTTGACACTGACAGGTGCAGAGGGGGTCATTCTCAGGCTGAAATAGAAAGTCCTTAGATATGGGCACTTGAGTGATCATGTGACCAGTGGCGTCTGTCTGGACTGTTTCCAGGTGCTTTGTGTCTTGTCCCAAGACTTGAAGAAATGAATATAAATAGAGCAGCAAGGGATTTTATTCAAGGCAAAGCAGTTCAGAGCACGTAGGCTGTAAAGCCTTCAGCTATCTGTGCCAGAGTGCTTAAGAACACCTATTTGTTACTAGGGGTTTCCCTTTGTTAGTCCCTGAGGGGTTGGAGATGGAGGGTGGATAGTTTTCAGTTTTAATTGATAGGCTTGGATATGTAATCCTTTGTTCACTGTGCATCTCCTTTGCCATGACGCATCTGATTTTAATCATATGCATACTCAAAAATGCGTAAGATGGCAAATAGATGAATTTCTCTTGACATTAACTCAGAGGACACAATTTAGCTTACTGTGTACTCAAACCAGTCCAAGCTGTATTAGCACACATTAGAACATTAGGTATGTTCCAGGATACATTTGGCCACAAATGAAGGGTTACTAAGGAGTTGCTAGGGAGCTCTAGGTGGAATGACCAGATTGCTTTGTTTGGAGAAGGATGTGCGTGCGGCTTCAAGTAAGTGCAGCTCCCAGGTTGCTAAGTGCTTTGATGGGAGGTGAGTGTGTGTGTGTGTGTGTGTGTGTGTGTGTGTGTGTGTGTGTATACCTGTCTCATTATCATAAAGTACACAAAGATATTAAGCATGTCTTTTATTGATAATCTGTGTCATTGTCTGATTATAACATAGGAACTGCCCTCTACCACCGTGTGTGTGTGTGTACCTGTCTCATTATCATAAAGTACACAAAGATATCAAGCATATCTTTTATTGATAATCTGTGTCATTGTCTGATTATAACATAGTAACTTCCCTCTATCACCGTGTGTGTGTGTGTGTGTGTGTGTGTGTGTGTGTGTGTGTGTGTGTGTGTATGTGTTGAGATCTTGAGTATTTGTGTCTGTTTGAGAAAGAGTCTCGATACTTAAGAGAGCACATGAACTGTGCTTAGGCTGGTGACCACCCATGAGAACATCCTTTTTCAGTATCCTCTGTCTGTCTTAGGGGACTGGGAGAGTGCCTGAGCCTTCTGACTCACATGCCCCTCTGTTAATGCTGATCAGAACATGCTCCCCGGGTAGGGCAGGATGTAATTTTGTGTCTACAAAACTTCAGCTAAGGAGAGGAAACAGAACTTTAGACATCTGGTTTCCATGGGAGGAGGAAACCCACAGTGGGGAAAATGTGTTTCTTGCTTTAGAGAAAGCCCCGGGGACCGGAATGACAAGTCCAGTGCCCTTCCAGGACCATGGAATTCCCTGTCAGTGCCAAATGGGAAGTTAAAATTAATGTCTTATGTCTCCTATCAAACCAAAAATCTAGTTTAAACCCAGAAGACTGAAGAGTATTTGAGATGGAGCTTGGTTTTGTGTGTTTATGGTTTGTATCTTGTTCCTACACTCTGTCTGAAGTGATTTTCCTGAACCCATCTGTTTTCTGACCTTTATCCCTTTCTGCTTATACAAGCACTCACAGGATTAGAGCAAGGAAATAAATTCAAATGCAAACTGTATTTATAGTCCTCCCCAAACAACCTTTCTCTTTGAATCTAGATCTCTCCTTCTCTGTTAACTAGGTATAACCTCTTTTGTCTGAACAATAAACAAAAAATCTTAGAGGTGTAGGAAACTCCAGGTCATATGAAATGTAGGGCATAGCAATTTAATAATGCTTGAGCAAACCAGCATGAATTCAAGCCTTTCAGGAGGCATTTTCCAACTCTGTGATTTCTCCAATGGCCCCGTGGCAAAAGTGCTCTTTTTGGCACTCAGGTCCCGATCCACAGCTATGAAGCTTTTCACCACTAGAAGGAGCCTTGTGCCTTAGACAGCAGCAGTTTTTAGGACTTGAGACAGGAAAAGAACATTTTTATTGGGTTAGGAAATAGCCTTTGCCTTCTACTGCGATTAGTTACATAAAATTAGGGCCTCCTAAAATGAGGACCCGTATCTTAACAATCATAATAAATTATGTGTGCCACCCACCCCTTGCACAATATGTATGTGGAGGTCAGAAGACAAGAATCTCAGGTTTGAGTTCTCACCTTTTACCTTGTTTGAGAAGGAAATCTTGTTTGTGCTCTGTATGCCAGCCTCGCTGCCCCGTGGGCTTCTGGGGGTTCTCCTTTTCCCCCTCCCACCTCATGGAAAAGCCATTGGGCTACAGGTACACGCCGCTTTCAGTGGGTACTAGGAATCAAACACAGGTGCTCATGCTGTGTGAGGCAAATGCCTTCCCCATTGAACTATTAGCCAACTCCAGAAAATGAAGATTCTTTGGATGAGCATTAGGGTGGGTCCTGAAAGGGCGACGGGACCAGATTAAAGGAGTCCCCATCTGCAAAGTGTTGGAAGTGAAGAGTAAAGAGACTGTTATTTAAGTTCATAAGACTGAAGAGTTGGGCTGGAGAGATGGCTCAGAGGTTAAGAGCACTGGTTGCTCTTTCTAGAAGTCCCGAGTTCAATTCCCAGCAACCACATGGTGGCTCACAACCATCTATGATGACACCTGGTATCCTCTTCTGTACACTGTATACATAATAAATAAATAATTTTTAAAAGAAAAGAATGAAGAGTTAAACATGAAAATGTAAGACAAGGGAATGGTGGGGAACAATAGATTTTTTTAAACTTATGAATGTAGCAGTTAGCAAATAAGACAGAAATTTCTTTCCAAATAATTATGTTTGGTTAAAGAATAAATTTAAACTGGGCATTGTGGTGCATGCCTATAATCCCAGCACTCAGGAGGCAAACAGATCATTGTGAGTTTGAGGCCAGCCTGGTCAACAGAGCAAGTTCCAGAACAGCCAGAACTACACAGAGAAACTCTGTTAAGAAAACAAACAAACAAAGAATAATTTTGAAAAAAATATAGCCGGGGCTGGAGAGATGGCTCAGCGGTTAGGAGCACCGTCTGCTCTTCCAGAGGACCCGGGTTCGATTCCCAGCACCCACATGGCAGCTAACAACTGTCTGTAGTTCCAGTTCCAGGCAAACACCAAGGCAAATAAATAAATAAAGAAAGAATAAAAAAAAATTAAAAAAAAGAGTGTACTTGCTATTTAAAAAAAAAAAGAAAAAAAAGAAAAAAATATAGCCATATGACTTTCTTATGTAGGTACAAAATCAATGTGAAAGGCTTTATTTAACTAATTAATGAAAAACAGTGATTTGTTAATAGTGACTTTTAGAATTTTATCAAAGAACCAGAAAGACAGACAGACAGATACACAGAGAGACAGACAGAGGGAGAGACAGAGAGAGAGACACAAAGTAAGAAATGCTGAAATTAATTTACAAAGTGGTACAAAATATAGCTGTTCAAAGGACAATAATCAATTGCATTTTGTTGTTAATTTGTATTTCTACACAGAAGAACCTTTGCAATATTATTAGTTCATTACAATTTAACCAAGTTGTAAATTATTTCATATGAAACCTAGAAAAGTGTGCTAGATAAGACTGCCAATAATCTTAAGAGTTTTATGGATTTTACATTTCCTTCTTCCTTTTTTTCTGGACGTGCGCGCGCATGCGCATGCCTGTGAAGCATGGCTCACGTATCAGGTCAGAAGGCAGCTCTCAGGACTAAATCCTTTTTTTCTACCATGTGTGGCCTAGGGACCAAACTAAGGTCACCAGGCAAGGTGGCAGGTGCCCTTATCTGCTGAGCTATCTTCCTGACGCTTTTCTTAACATTCCTATTCCCTTGTTTGGATGAAATCTTTTGCAGAGCAGCACTGCTGGTAGATTAGTTATTTATCTCTATGTCTCCAGAGTCAGCTAGCTGTCTGGGCTCATCCATCCTGTGTTAGAATCCTGGAGGCTAGTCAGTGTTCAACAGAGTAACTAGAGCTGGCTACTAACGAGGGAAACCCAGATGCCCATCAGATCTGAATCTCAGTCCCTTGGGTTAAATTGGTTCCAGTTCCTGGCTGTGTTACCAATGCTGGCTGTGGTTTCTTTGCTCTACTGGGTGCAGAGTGCAGGGTAGTTCTTCAGTGTTGGCTGACCTGGGTCCTTGAGTGGCAAAGACTTGTAGACTTGGATCCTAGAGTCCAGGGCTTATAGCTTCAGCTCTCTCTCCTTCCTCCTTCCCCACTCATTGGCGTACCAAGTACTAGACATCATTATGGTAGTATGGAACAAGATACTTTAGTGACCCCCTTCTCCCTGACTCCACTGCTCCTCCCAATCTCTTTTCCTCTTTCATGACTCATATGTCCTTTTGTCTGCCCCATCATCTATTTTCACCATCTCTCAGACTCTTCTACACTTACACCCATTTATATATAAATGTGTGTTATATATGTTATAGTCTAGGATCCACATATGAGACAAAGAGTATGTATTTTTATCTTTTTAAATATTGTTTAATATTTCCAGATCCATCAAAAAATTTTATTTTTCTTTGTAGCTGAATGAAATTTTCATTTTGTTTATAAATCATGTTTTCATTACCTTTTCCTTTGTTGATGGACATCTAGGGTAGTTCCATTTCCTCACTATTGTAAATAGAGCAGCAATGGATATAAATGAGCAAGTATCTCTACAGTAGAATATGGAAACCTTTGTTATATGCTGAGGAGTGATATAGCTGAATCATATGGTAGTTCTATTTTGAACCTTCTTTTCTATCTCCACATTGATTACCATAATAGATGTATTAGTTATCGCTCCCACTAGCAGTGAAGAAGGGTTCCAATAATCTTTTTTCTATGTTTTTTACATTTTTCCTTGATGCTTTAATTATAAAATATAAAAATAGCTTTATTTCTTCATTTGTAAGAAAACACACACATATATGAGGCAGAAACATCAGAAGTAGCTATTGCTGCAAGAAAGTAAGAAAATGATTGTTACACAGAAACCATGAAGAAGAGAATTAGCTACACAGAGGAAATATCCTTTCAACTTTGCTATGCAGTTTGTGATCCAACAGCAATTGCTTGTTAGACAATGCAGACTCTTAGGCCCTGTCCCAGGTAAACCAGCATGTCGAGCTTGCAAAGAATCTCATGTAATTTGAATGTATTTTAAATGTCTGCAAAACCATAGCCTAAATGTTCTATTTACTGTAAAGAGATTCCTTAGGAACTGGAAGTCTCTTATCAGACCCCCAGATTAGAATATTCTATCAAAAATGTTTTGTACTTCTAGGTATGAAAAGCATGAAAGTATGAATCCTTATATTCAAAAAAAATGTGTCAAAAATTCAAGTGAGATGGCAGAGTAAAAAAAGTCACTTGCCATCAAGCTTGAGTTCAGTTCTCAAGACCCACCCACATTGTTAAAGAAAAGCCATTTCTGAAAGTTGTCCACTGACTTCTATATATGTGCTGACAAACACACAGAAAATTAAAAAGTAAATAAGTGTTAAAGATCAACTCTATATGAAAGGCATTTCATTAAAAGCAAAAACAAGTTTTAATTATAATAGGGTTTCTTTTTTGTTGTTGTTCTTTTTTTTTGTTATGAATAAAGTCTCATTTTTTATCCATGTATCCCCTTGTTCAGTCTCCCTTCCCCCTCCCACCCCTCCCAGTCACTCTATCTTCTCCCCATCTCCTTATCTCCTCCCCAGCAAGGGCAGAAGGTCCCAAGATCCCAAGGTCCCAAGGTGGCTTAGTTCAGCATTCACGCTAGGCAAAACCGCTTTCCTCATCCCCACATCAAGACTGGGTCAGGTGTTCCTCTGGAGGGAATGAGCTCCAAGGTGCCAGTCTAAGGTGCTTCAGATCCCAAGCTGTTTATTGGTTGTGGTTTGCAGCTTGGGTGTGCTTTGCTTTTTGTTCAAGGTCCACTAATGAGTGAGTACATCCCCTGCTTATCTTTCTGGGTTTGTGATACCTCACTCAGATGGATATTCTTCAAATCCATTCATTTGCCTGCAAATTTTAGGATATCATTTTTTCTTAGTGCTGAGTAGTACTCCATTGTGTAGATGTACCACAGTTTGTTAACCCATTCCTCAGATGAGGGGCATCTCGGTTGTTTCCAGGTTCTTGCTATTACAAATATTGCTGCTATGAACATAGTTGAGTTATTGCCTGTTGGGAGCTGCGTGAGTGCCGCGCCTTAAAGATGGCGCTGGCTTCCGCCTTCCGCCACCCCGACGGCGAGCGCTCCTCCAACAAACAATTCCAAATATGGTTTGTGCGGAGCTGACTCGCTTGCTTCCGTATGCGTGGCCCTATGGTAGAGGCCCACGTGGCAGTAGCTGAGTGGTGAACCTGGGGTTTAAAGCTGGCTGCACGGGCTGGGAGCGGCTGCTGCAGAGTTTTTCAAATAAAGGACCTGGTCAATTGCCACGGAAGGATCCTGGTGCCGTG